>JAMYWD010000356.1:5000-17500 GCA_028583415.1 Protea cynaroides | reverse complement strand
CCACGACTTTGGTCGTAGTCAGTTCAAACACATAAACCCGCAGCCATGTTGATCAAAATGACTAAGTTTCATGACTTGACCAGTCACTCGCCCTCGTATTCTAAGATCATCTCACCCTGTGGTCGACATTCCATTCCCCTTAGTCGTAGGTGCTCGTTCTATTTTGATTTGAATAGGCCGGGTCTCCCGAGGTACATATGGCCGGCCCTTCGGGTGTCTCGGTGATACAAACAAAGAAAAGACGAATTCCAATCACATCACCGACCAATCCTTACCAAAGGAGGAAATAGAATCGAACGCTTACAGCGCCTTATTTCCTTCCCGTTGATTCCCCCCGCCAATCAAGCTGCACTTCCTTCTAACAAGTGGCTGAGAGTTAGCAAGCTACCTTGGCCTCTTGGCAGGAGGTTCGCTGTCCCCCTCCTTTCCGGTCCGGCCGCGGTACGGCACCTGAACCCGAAGCTACGATCAGATCCGATTGGATCTGATCCGTTCAGATTCCACAGATCCAGCCGATTGGGTCTGGTCCTATCCGACCCAACCCCGGAACTTAGAACGGCCGGCCTGTTTTGGACGGTAGAACGGGGAGAGGGGGAGTCGTGCCCATTCTCTCTCCGGGCACGAGCAGGAACATAAAAATTTCAGACCGAATACATGTACATGACGGAACGACATATCATAGAATACGTGATCTGATTTGATAGGCTGCCTGCAGAAATAGTTGACCGACCGCATAACAATTCATTCTTGTGTGTAGCGCGTGGGGCCATGTCTCCCGAACGATCATAGTACGGCCGCTCATCTAATATCAAATCAATCGGTAGATCTCACTTCCCTTCCCCCGCCGGAAGGGATAGCGTATCTACAGCTGATCGTAGACCACCCTTACCCAACATTTAGTTTAGACGCGGCTCGAATGCCTTTACGCTATAGGGCTGTGTTAAGCATGCTTCTTTGACAGAAAAAAAGGCTTTTTCCATGACAACAGTCGCGACTATAAACATACGGTACGCTCTCTCGCGACTATAAAGGGCGGGGCGGTAAGCTCTCTATCAACAACAGGGGGGCTGTTCTCCTTCGCTTACAGCGCCTTGCTTGTGTCGTTGACAAAGTCAACCGAGCCTAACCAAAGCGTCACAACATAATCCAAAGGTTGCCTTTGTCAACGCTACTAAGGACCGGGGCGAGCGGAATTCAGTAGAGGCTCGAAGAGGGGCTTACTAAGCGAAGGGCCGAAGGCGGCTTTGCTATCCATCCTACTATACCACCGAAGGGCGGCAGGCAAAGCTGCAAGGAGATAGTGCGGCTTTCTTTGTTCTCATGGCAGAGTGAGTTGTCCATAGTGTCCGCCAATAGAGCCGGCTTTTAGTGAAGATCCGCTCATGCTGCATGAGGGGCGGCAAAAGGCGGCTTTGCTCATGAGTTAGCGGTCAAGCGGAAAAGGACCTGCTGGCTTCTTTTCTTTCCCTACCTAAAGGCAGCCTTGCTCGCAGCTCGCAGACAGAGGAAGGGTGAAGGAAAAATAAGAAGCAAGTCTTGAGGGAGTAGAGAGCCACCGTTAGGTGGTTCTGAGCCAAGTGCGATCGATTGTCCTTCCTTTATAGATTGAACTACCGTAACTCCACTCAACCAACAAAGTCAATTCCATACTCAAAGTTGAGTTACCGTACAAACTCAATATCTATAAAAACTCTTCCCCCTGAGTTTTTACTGAAGCCGAAAGGTATCCTAAAGGAATGGTAGCACCACAATCCACCCAGACGCGGCCATCATAAATGGTTCGTGCGACGGCGGCGGAGGCAGGTTCGGGATAATCTATTCAATCTTCTTCTTTTCTATCTCTTTTCTCTCTTTTTATAATTTTCCTCTTCCCCCGGCCAAAAAGCCGCGAGGCGCTCAAGGATGCAAACTACGGAGCGAAGAAAACCCAAGAATCAAGGGCCCCACTATAGCTAAAGGCCCCTATTTGAGTAAGGCGCGCGCAACCTAGTTGCGCGCTCCCGCGCCCAGCAATCAAACTACTGCGCCCCTAACAGAGTCAAGGCAACGGTGCTCTACGATCAGCTCGACCACCGGGAGAGAGTGGTCGTAGATCAGCTCGACCACCGGGAGAGAGTGCTCTACGATCAGCTCGACCGCAGGCTGGTTGTAAATCAGGCTGATTGTAAATCAGCTTACTCTCCATTGGGCTCATCCCTTGCTTGCTTGTTCTGGCGCGCTAGCGCGCTCTGGAGTTGCTTGGTTGAGTAAGGCGCGCGCCAGAACTCAAAATGCGGGGGCGCTAACGCCCGTTTATATAGGGTGGTCTACGATCAGCAGCAAGAAAAGCTGATCTACGACCACCCTTATGATTAGAGTAGGCCTTTTCTTGCTGGGGCGCATTAGCGACATGTAGTTTTCTTCGCTGCTAGCGCGCACTTCCGTTTTCTACGCTGCTAACCTAGGTTAGGGGTTTTCTACGCTGGGTGGGTGAGAATCAAAAGTAGTGCAAGTTGCTCGAATTGATAAATCAATGTCAGGGAAGTAGGTGCGTCTCCCTTGGTGTCCCAGTCGTTAATAAAACTATTATTCATTAGATTAGAATAAAAAAAGAAAACAATAAATAATTTATAGTAAGGAATCGAGGTTGCTTGCACTAAAACTACATTTGACTGACTATACTCTCTTTGTCCCCCGCCGGGTGAGCCTAATATTAATAACAACTCTAAAGGAAAGGCGCCGGTAAGGCGTCTTGGAGTGAAGGACAGAGCACACAAAGCTTTTTTTCTGGAGATGGAGAGAAAAAGTAAGCGGGGTGCTTTATCTCTTCCCTCCCGGTCTGTCCCCATTAGTTGATATACGGAATTGGAAAGGAATTCCAGATCATTCAGATTTCAGGTTCGGGTTCGGGATATGGATGGAATCGAGAGGGAAGAAAGAGTCCGGTTTCAGAGGCTTGATCAACTTTGTAATCATGGATCATCAACAAATCCCTAAATGCTTCTATATACTGTCGCCACGGAAAAGGTTCAGGTAAGGAGAACTCTTAGATTCTCAAGTTTTATATAGTCTTTATGAAAATCCATCTCCACCTATGTTGTGCCCTTCCTCCCAAAGCATTCCGTCTGATATACGTACTGGTATCACCCTGTGAAGCAAAGTCGGACAAGGGGGAAAGACATGGAATTGATAGGGAACCGTAGCCAAGTGGCTAAGGCATGAGTCTGCAAAACTTCTATTCGTCGGTTCGAATCCGACCGGTTCCTACAGCGCCACCCATCATTTTTTTACATGGTTAGTGGATAGAACGGGGGCCCCCGGATCAAAGGTTCAAAGCTGAGAATTCTTGGAGTGAGACTTTCTTTTTGCAAATTCCAGTTTCATTCATCAGAACCTAAGATATCCACGCTGGCAGGTCCCCACCCCTTTCAGTGCACACCTTTCAGCTCTCTCCCCCAAGGTCAATCTATTTATTAAGGTTTAGTTTCCATTCCGAAGTATACGTATACGGATCAACTGCTCCCGGCTTGGAGAGGGATCCTTTAGGATCTCAACGCCCTTACGAGGTAGTGGGGTCCGATGGAGGAAAGCAGAGGTGGAGGAAGGGCCACGCGAACAAACTTGGATCCCAATTTGGAGCGGGGGGTGGCGGAGAAAGAAGAAGAACTCCGTCTACTCGGGGAGGAGATTGAAATGGTGGACCGAAAGGAATGGTCCATCTTGGAGGACGGGGCTGCCTCGTGGTGCGAAGACATTTGAGTGGAAAGGGAAAGCAAGAATTTTGGAAAGGGATCTCCATGCTATATATGACAAGGGGACTGATCCCGTGCGTGGCATGGGCCCGCCCGCATCCAAAGTCGAGCAAGGACTCGGTACCGACAATAGTGACGGTAGCTTTCTATCCCCTCTATTCATCAAACTCCTTATTCCCTTCTCTTCCAAGAATGGATTGGAGAAAGGCTGATTTGAGAGAATTGCATGCATGCAAGGTCTCTGCCAGCCAACATTGTAGCCCCCGATCCGTCCCCAGATTCGATTCATGTATTTACTAATACTTCTGCTACCCTTGCTCGGTAGTTCCGCTGCAGGTGCTTTCGGACCTTTCCTGGGCTCCGAAGGAAGCGCCATAGTAAGCACTACGTCTCTCTCATTATCCAGTATTTCATCCTTGACCCCTTCTTATGAAGTCGCACTGGGAGCTAGTGCTTGCTATCCCAAAGCCCGTGGATCCTATCCGAAATCTTTGATGCTTCTTGTTCGCTTATTGAAGAAGGCCTATTGTTGTTAGGCCCTAGTCATGTTCATTTTGCTTACATTCAACAGTAGCTTGGTCCATCTTTATTCCATTTCCTAAATGCCCTTTTATGGTAAGGGGATCCACATAGCCCTCGATTTCTTTTTTGACTGTTCTATTTGCATTTTCTTGCTGGAGATAACTTTATTCAATCATTCCTGGGATGGGAATGGGCAGCATAAAATAGTTCATGAGCTATTGATTAACGGAGCTCTTGCCAAGCCTCGGAAGGAGAAGTGAACGGAGGAATAGAGATGGAATGGAGCTTGTGTTTGCTCTTGATCTAAGGCCGGGGCAGGAGTCAACAGCAAGGGCTAGGGAGAGGGGAGGGAGGAATAATAGGAGGGCCAGCTCTTTCAGACCCTTCATTGGATAGAGGCCAATAGTCCGAATAAAGATCCATTTTTTATTTTTGGCCTCGAAACAGAAACTCTTGCAGGGGCCCATCCAAGCATGATAGTGGTATGTGGCCAATCCTAGCTACCCCTAGCTGTGAGTGTTCATTCCATCCCTACATCGCCGTATCCCGTGATTCCCTCGAGATTAGCAGTGGACTCCTTATTTGATTCTTATACAGCTATAGATTCTCCAAGATCTCCTCCTGCCTCTTATCCTCTTCTTCCGCCTCCTCCATTCCCCCGATCGACCTGGCTGGCCTCTCAATCCCGAGTGTTCTTTCTCCCGCCCCCGACCCTTCCCCCTTACTCAACAATTGGCCTTTCAAGTTCGAAGGAGGGATGTGCAATACTTCCAGATGAGGGCAAGCTGGTCTTGCTTCTCCACAACCCGGGTCCTGGCCGAAGATGCAACCTGCCTTTCCAATAGAGAAGGATGAGGCAACATTCATGGGGATCAACATAGTTCTATGCTCCTCCCTTCCCTGAGAGACAGATATCTTAATGGAAGGAGGGGGAGACAGCTATAGGCTCGACTGAGACTAGCTACTACGTGTTCCTACCCCCGGGAAGTGACGTCCCTGTCTAGATGGGCCCGAAGGAGGTTCCCGTACGGATAGGAACCTCTGTTTGGGTATACTGTTGGGGTAAATAGCGATGCACGATATGAGCCCGGAAGTTGCGTTTATGTCATCTCTTGCTACGCATGGTCCTGATCAAATGGGGTAGCTCTAGGAGAATATGATCTCGCAGCGAAAAAGCCGGCATGTAGCATATTCTACTACGTCCCCTCGGCTTTAGCTGTGCTCTCCCTTCCTTCTCGTTCCCCACGAGTTGCAATGCTCCCGAAAAAAGCCTTTTCTCGGATGAGATATCAAATCATTTACTCCCCCTTTACGTCTAAGGGCAGGAAAAGGATGAGCATAACTGGCATCGGCAAGAGAAGCGGTCAGTCAGGTTTAGGCGGGTTGGTACTGAATCAACTAATGAGCGGGGAGGGGCCCGATAGTGGCGATCAAATCTTTCGGAATATTAATTGTAGCGTGGTAGCGTACAATGGTTGCTTTCCTATGCCGTTCCATTCATACGAACCCAAGCCGATCCGATTTAGGCTTAGGACCCAACTCCGTTCCTTTCACAGGCTCCTTAGGGGAGCCCCTAGGGTGAGGGTGAGCTCCCAAGCGATTTATTAAGACTAAACTCCGTTTTAGTTGGCCTCCTTCGACCCAACTCCGAACCCTTTGCCTGGCTCAGAAAGACCTGAGCCTTCCGGTTTATTGCCAAAAAAAGCTTTCCAACCAAGCAAGAAGACGGATGCGCGTGCTAACGCGCAACCTCTTCGCGCTAGGCGCTCTGGAGTTGATTCTTTCGCCCCGATGCGGTAGATAAATGGATAGGTTCGCGATAGGAGGACTGGCCCTTCACTTGCATGGGATAGCGAAGCCGCTCCAATCCACTAGCAAAAACCACATTCTTAGACTCAACTAAAATGTTGTAGCATTGATTGAGCGAAGCCGCTCTGCAATAGTGAAGGAGCGGCTTGTCTGTCTCATGGGAGGCAATTTCGTTTTTGCTGTCTACTTAATAAGCTCCTTTTTCGCATGCGCTCTACTGTATCTGCCGCAGGTCTTATCAGCTTATGTACTAAGCGAAGCCACCTTCGGCCCTGAGCTCTCATCAAAGCCGCCCTCGCTTCGGCGGGCCCTTCACTCATTGATATAGTGAGGTCGCTCTGCCTCGTAGACAAGGCTCGTTCCGTACTTGACTTACGAGCTCGTGTAGTACTCGCCCCTAACAAGCAACGGCTAGCTGATCGTAGACCACCGTTGCGCGTTAGCGCAACGGTGGTCTACGATCAGCCGTTGCTTGGTTGCATGGGCGCGTTAGCCCGTTTATCTAGCGGTAGGCCTTTTCTTGCTGGGTCGAAAGCTGCTAGTAGTGTTCGCCCCCATGGATTCAGTTGATTCGATTGAACTGATCCAGTAGTTCAAGCCTTTGATCCAGTCCAGGCGCAGTAGATCAAGATCGGGACCTGGTTGAAGCACCCTATGTGGATCGGAGCACGGACAGGTAATGGACAACCGGGCGTACTCCAGATTCTGTCTACTGGTGAGCTTACAAAGTTCTGATTGACAGACAGGGGTATGTGAAACATATGTATTGGCTTTGAGAGAGGGTGCTCGTAGATCAGCTCGACCACCGGGAGAGAGTGGTCGTAGAGCAGCTCGGCAGATAGGGGAGGATAGGAAGTCACTCCACTTCTAATGGAGGGAAAAGAAGACTCAGCTGCTTTCGCACCTGCCCTGCAATTGAGTCCTTTTTAGATCTGATTGAATAGAGGCACCAACGGTGAAGACCTTGAATGAATCCACATTGAGTTCCCCAACATTCTTCCCTGCTGTCGGAGGTAGTGGTCTAGCCTTGAAAGAGAGATACGGATCTTCGGATAGAGCATATTGGACATTTGTTCTGCAATTCCACCCTTGAAAGCCTCCCCCCCTTGCCATAGCAGCGGCAACCCCAATAGAAGTGGTAATCGCAGCTCCATTCCCTCCTTCCCGAATAGAGGTTGGTTGTCCCAATCTCACATAGCAGATCGAACCTCGGTACAAAGGTTTCATCGGCAGGATCACGCCCCCCCGCTCGGATAAATCTTTCATCCCTTGGTCGTAAAGGTGGGGTGAAAACAGCAACTAATGCTCTATCTCCGTCGTCGAATACGGATACGAACTTTCAATGGTAGGATCAAGCCTCGCATCCCCAGAGCCATATGAAGACTAGCCTGCCCTTCCAATCGGGGTTATTACGGGTCCGGTATCAGCAACACCAGCCAATCGTGTTGGTACGGTGGGTTCCCCATACCCACTATTCGGAAAAAGAAGCTTGCCATAGCAGCTCAAACCTCCGATCGGGAAATGGGAGTTCTAACCGGCCCTAGCCCTCAATTCCGAACAAAAGCTTTGATTGGACCGAGGTTCGTGCAGGGAGGGAATAGGAACTAATAACGATGGTTCGAGGTTGAGCTCACCGGCCGCCCCCCTAAACGAGTAAGTGTCGTATTCCTGACTTCTATTCCCTTTTTTTGCCCTAAGGTTTTTATTCCTTCAAGAACAGCATTGCGGTCGCAACGGGGCTCTGGGTGAATATTGTCCGCCCGTGTGAGAAAGAATTCATATTTATACGTCGGGGTCTTTACTGAAAAACCCACATACTATACTACAACAATTTGAAGAAATCCGCCTTAGACTATAATTAGAATTTACTAGTCGTGTTGAGTTGAGGCTTATTTCAATCATACAAATCCGCCAATCCCGATATTCCCGCATTTCATCCTGGTCCAGTGTCCATTCCTTACGGAAATTCATGAGCCTTTTTCTGCGCCCCTTCACTCACTTCTGAATGACTCAGTGAGGGTTAATGGAAAAAGCTCAAATCGAAACTATCACTAAACTTTGTCTTTAAAGGCACATCGAATGAAAACGAAACTCTGCCTTATCAATATGGTGTAAGAATTTTCGGTTAGTCGGAAGGGGAGAGTAGTTGCGGAATCATTTTTAACGGCCAAAAAACTGACTTAGCGGTTGCACGGAATAAATGGTTCGGCCTTTGGGCCAATGCCACTGACTTTTTATCCATTTTCCGAAAAAGGCGCCCGCTGAAAGCGCCGCAAGCCGCTCGCTCTCTCTCCCAAGCGTGATTTCTTCCGTCTGTCACACTGCACCCACTGCCATAACAGAAGCGTTATTTCCCGTTGGGTGGATCCCGTGCCCCCTGCCTATCACGGGATTCTCTGTTTCCAGCTCCTGCGCAGCGGCGGATCTGTATCGCCATCCGCCGCCTGTTCGTTAATACGTATATGGAGAGGAGGCTGATCTTGCATACGAATACGCCGATTGGTGATAGACAGAGTGAATGGTTGTCGGAAGATAATCGAATGGGGTAGAAGGGCTTGCTTGCCCTCGGGGGGTTCGATTCCCACGCGATCAGTGCGACACAAGGCACTGGCTAATTGTCCTCTCTCGATTTACACATGAAAAACGACTCTAACGTGCGATAAACTTTCCTATTGACCTCTTTCTCATCACTTGATCACACAAAAGAGTTATTTAAATAACAATTCTTGTTTTACCAGAGTTCCTTCCGTTGGGAGCCCAAACTAGGCCTTCTGGACTCGCCCTTGGCAGGGAGATGAATACTGGTTCTTACATGAACTGGAAAAGTGGGCCGAGTGACTTACTAATTGGTTGGCCCTTTAAGATCAAAGGGCCCCGATAAAGAGACATAAACAAAAGGAAAAAAAAAACGCTCGCATTACACTATCATTTTTTGGTTGTTAACCCGCCTGCGTATAATAGTTACAGAAGAATGATCAACAACAAGAACAGCCGCCATTTTGTGTACGCACCGTCCCTTCGCAGTTTCGGTGAGTAACCGCCGGTGTCTGCTGTTCTCATCGTTCCACCGGACCTTGAGTTGCCCTACCCAAACTTGTTTGCCGTCTTGGGCTTAATGCGTCCCCGGTTTAGAAGGACGCCCCACCCCTGCTGCGCTTGTCTTTGCTTGTCTTTTCACCTTTGTTATTTCTTTTCAGTTCTTTTCTTTCTTGTACTCTTTCCTGTGATTGTATGGGATATTTACCTTTATGATCACAAGGTGGTGCTTGGGTAGGTCTTCTCTGATTACGTTCGGACGTGACAGGGAAGCCGGGAGGGACATAGCCGACTGAATCATTCCCCATCCAGCACTTAACCGACGAAAGAGAGGGGGACGCAGCCCCCGCCGCCATATGAGACGGAGACTATTATACTTGGACTTTTCCTTTGTGGGATAGGGCAACAATTCCAGATGTCTTTTTTTGTTTTGGCGATAATCACTTCTGAGGAGGGTGAATGCCAGGTTCCACCACAAGAAAGAAGGACTTTTGGAAGTGGACTGGGGGGTCGTCATATGTTTTAGGTGGGGTTTTCTGAAAGAGTGCCCTTTCCCCAGCCTCCAATCGGGTCAGAACAGAGGAAAAACCAAAGACGAATTGCAGTCCGCCCCGGCCCCCCCTTAGTTCGCCTCAAAACCAAAGGGAATAGCGGAATAGAGAAAGTTCCGCTGTGAATGAAGTCTACGTTCCGTAGACTGAACTTCACGGTTATGGATACGAGTTCCAAAGGCTCCACCAAGTTCTGTCTATAGCTCGTTCATCAATTCACTCGACCACTCAGACTTAACGAGGAAGTCCACGTAGACTTGACGAGAACTTGTTAGACGAGTTCCGTGTAGCCGGTGAGTACGAGTACAGCCTATGAAACAGGCTTTGAGTTCCGTTGCATTGCAAGAAATCATTCCCGCCGTTCTCCCTTCCAGTGAACTCCACGTGTCTGCTCCGGCCCTTAGACGTAAAGGGGCGGTGGAGAAGAGTTATGAAGTTTTATTGTTGCTTCGACTTCATTCATACACTTGTCAGCTCAGTTAGTGAAGGCAACGTGTGAAACGTTGTCTCCACTGCTCGTGAAACGGAGGGTGGTCTACGATCACTTGGTTTGTTTCTCGAGCTCAGGTACGGGCGACTCAGTCACATGTGCTCGACTTAATATGCAGCCACGGAACTGCTAAATCCCTCGTGAGACTCCAGTTCCGGTCAATCTCCTCCGGAGCCTTCATCACCGCTGCTTTGGCTACCCGCCCTATAAGAGTCAATATGCGAATGCGGTGACGCGACTTGTGTAGCGAGGGGCTTTCCGCAGTGGAACCTGTCAAGTTCAGTCTATGAATCCCCCTACTACCTAAAAGGGGGACGTTCTCAATCCAAAGTGGACTTTTGGGTCAAAGCCTAGACCAAAGGTGCCTAGTAGCGTAGGGAGACTAATCGGGTAGCGAATCCCATCCTCAGCTAAACCAAGCCCCGGGTGGTAGCCTAATCGAAGAAGTTGAGCTTGTGCCCAAGCCCACCTTATTATAAAATCTCAACGTGGGATAGAGGAGCGAATTAAAAACCCTCATCGCGAATTTCATTTGGGATATCCAAAAAGGATACCAAGGATGGTCGTGGATCAATACAGGATCGAGAAGAAGGGACTGAACTTGAATGAAGCTTGGGTTGACGGGGTCGCTATCAAGGTAGGGACATCACTAGTGAACCAATCTTGGGAATCAAGCATGATGCATTCTTCCTCAACATCAAGTTCACCAACTACAGTGATAATGGTTCCGTTCATGGGAAACTTGAGACATCAGAGATATGAGGATGCCACAACCAAGTTGGCGTGGATCCAAGGTCGTGCTAGCAACATTTTATATGTTTATAGTATATCCGCTACATGGAATAGAGTTGACCGAACAAGGGGTCCCACTTGGAGATTAAGTCGAACTATACCTTGCGCGGTTCGAGTGGTCCCATCATATGCACGAACAGCTGTAGTGAGGATCCGAAGGAAGGGTCCAAATTCAACTGCCTAGCTGTACTCAATGTGCAAATATTCAATCCTGCACCAGCTGATCTACGACCACCCTCTTGATTTGGTAGTGGTCTACAAAGGCCTCTACATACAGGGGTCGAGTATGGGGATTGCGAATGTAAATATCATTCTGAGTGATGGTAATTGGTTGGGGAGAAAATAGACTTCCCACCATAGCTTGCAAACCTTCAGGTGGAATGGAATTAGGGACGCTTGCTTGTGCTAGCCTTTGCCAGCCCGATGGACTTGTGAAGTGGACAGAAGTTCCATAATCGAGATCTGGGCAGGTAAAGGTTGTACTAGACATGAGTTCTATGCCATCTTCACCCCAGCCCCTACTAACTGTACTGCAGAATAAGCAGCAAGATGATTTATAAAAGATGATCTAAAGTACTAGGGCATACCCCGGACCATCATCAGTGATAGGACCCTAGGTTCACTGGGAGGTTCTGGACAGAAGTGTTCAAACTAATATTGGATCTGGGGGTCCAAGCTCAACTTCTCCACAAGCTTCCACCTAAAGTACGAGCTTCGTCCTTAGCCCGGAACTCGTTCAACGCTAGAGAAGTCAAGTAAGGATGACTATCTTTTAAGGGCTCGCTTCATCGCTCGCTTGACTGAACTCGTTGGAAGAAGGGAGGCAAAAAAGAGATTCCCGGGTATAAGGAATAGAGAGGGTTAGGATCACGAGATTTTAGGGAAAATGAAGAGGAATAAAGAACCTTATTAGGCTTAGGCTTACAGCAGGAACTCGAATAAGACCTCCCTATCTCGACGAAAAGGCCTGACAAGGGAAGGAGGCGCTCAAGCGCTCGAAAGCCAAAGATCTATTTCGTCTCGTCCCTTAGTCCCGTCAGTAAACAGTCTATTTTTTCTTCTGGCCTGAAGTCCCTTAGTTGAGTGCCGTCAGCCCTATATAGTAAGTGGGGGAGATACTTCCTGAACCCTTCGTTCAGTCGGTATACGTGTTTTAGGGTCTTAAGTACTGTAGCCGCCTCCCCGCTTTCTGTTCGTTCAGTCGCCTCACTAACTCCGTGAAGGAGCCCTCCTGAACTCGTTCACTTCGTGAACTGCTAACGGAATACCGACTAATGGACGAAGGACCTATAGCTAGGATTAGACCACACAGCTTGCTGTGAGACGAGACCGAGACTAGAGGTTCCAACTCGAAACCCTAAGAGAAGAGCCCCCACTATACAATAATCTCCCCGACGGTACTATAATCTAAAAAACTAAAATATCATTTTATAAACTATACTAGCTACGTTCATCTACTCCACTCGCTGCCGGAGGACAGACAGATTATACTCTAGCTGGAACGAAGGCACGAGCCCCTACAAATAATCGATATTCGTCACTCTTTCCTGACGCCACAGCCTATTTCGA
>JAMYWD010003554.1:0-59000 GCA_028583415.1 Protea cynaroides | reverse complement strand
ATACACTTCGATATAAGTTTGATTTTTTTTTTTCATGAGAAAAGGGAAACTTTAAGTGTATCGATACGTATCGAGTGTACGACCATATCGAAGTGTATCAAGCCGTATCTTCGATATACACTTCGATGAGGTTGTACATGTGGATATACTTTCATTTAAAAAAAAAAAAAAGATACGTATCGACAGTAGTCGATACGGGGCATATCTTATCAATACTTAAAAAACCATGCCTATAATGATGGTGATAAAGTTGTGGAGGGAAGAGGGTCATCAAAGGTGGTGACTAATGGTAATAGAGGATGGTGTATCGATAGGAACTGGAGCAGGATAGTAAAGCATATCTTCAAAGAATGTAACATCAGTACTGACAAAGTCATGCTGAGTAATCAAGTCATAGCACTTGATGGACCGAAGAGAGAATTTATCTGGCTGAGGCTGTAACATATGGGCAAAACAAACATAGCTGAGTACTCGAGGGGCCACAGTAAACAAGGGAGCAGCAGGATAAAGAATAGAAAAGGGAACTTTGTTATGAAGAACAGATGATGGCATACGATTAATAAGATGATAGGCAGTTAGTATAGCATCACTCCAAAAGTACTTAGGAACATGCACGTGAAATATGAGTGACCTAGCATCCTCTAAAGGTGCATATTCTTATGTTCAACAACCCCATTTTGTTGGGAAGTATAGAAACAGCTAGTATGATGAAACATGCCATTAGCAAAACAAAAGGTCAAAGATGGCATGCTAAGTGTATTCAAGGGCATTATCAGTACGCAAAATATGGATAGAAATACCAAATTGAGTTTATATTTCCTTATAAGAACCCTTAAAAACAATAAGAAACTCTAAGTGACCTTTAAGTAAAGCCAAGTCATCCTGGAGTGATCGTCCACAAAGGTTACAAAATAAAAAATAAAAAAAAAAACCAGTTTATTACAAACACGGCATGGTCTCCAAGTATCAGAATGAACTAAAGAAAAAGGAGATGAACTACAAGACTCTAAAAAGGTAGGAAAAGACAAGCATTGATGTTTCCCTAGCTCACAAGCCTCACACTTTAGGTGAAAGGGAGATTTGTAACTAGGTATAAGGGTCTTCATCTTGGAAAGAGATAGATGATCGAGCCGATGGTGTCATTGAAGCGGTGTGGGAGTAGAAGTAGTAGCAGCGATAGTATTCGACCCAATAAGCTCCAACTAGTAAAGACCAAAATGCTCAAGCCCGCCACAATCGTTGCCCTGATCCTGAGATCTTGAAATATAAAATAAGAAGGATCAAACGTGACGGAGCAGTTCAGAGATTTTGTAAATTGACTAATAGATACAAGGTTATGTGGTAACTTCGGGACATAGAGGACATATGACAGTCATCGAAGGGGTTAAGGAACCCATTCCATGCCCTGTGGCATTTGTAGAGGATCCATCAGGCAGGAAAATGGGAACAGATGTATCCGTATCCTTATAAAAAAAAGGGGGCATCCCAGTGCATGAGGCCCCCGCTACTGCAGGATTTGGGGAGGAGCAAAATGTACGCAGCCTTATCCCCATAATGCGAAGAGGCTATTTCCATGTTTCAAACCCGTGACTACCAATTTGCAATATGACAACCTTACCGTCACACCGAGGCTCTCCCACTATAGCCGTATCCTTAATGGAAGTAATAATTTTAGACACATCGGTCATGTGACACGAGGCTCTAGAATCAATGATCCATGGAGTAGGAGTTACGGAAGAAAATAAGGTTGTGGTACCTATATGAGCTAGAATAGCAGAAGTAGATAGGCTTACTTGTTCAAGGTTTTGCACACAACGTAGTATTGTCACTATCTAAGTTGACAAATTGAGGCTCCCTAGAGTAAGAGCAAGAGCAAGAACAATTGTAGGAGTAAGTGTTGGTGTAGGAGCATCATCATTAGAAGAGAGTTGACCAGAGCATCATCCCATTCAGGCAGCCATACTTGTCCCAACAGGTCTCAACATTGTGATTAGTCTTCCTACAGTGAGTACAATACTTATTGGCTTTATCAAAATTGGAACGATCAGTACCTTTACTAGAAGAGGAGCCCCAGCCGCATCCAAAATAGAGAGTGTCTTTGGTATTAATAGAGTCACCTTGAGGCACCAATCGTTAAAGATGAAATAATGTCTCATTAAGTGTAGGGATCTTTTCTCCTGCCAGAAGTTGGCTTTTCACAGATTGATATTCAGATGGAAGGCCAGCTAAGATCCACATAAAACTCAAACTGTTAAACTTTAAATTGTTCCAGATCAGTAATAAGGGGTTGAACAACCTACAATTCTTCAATGATTCCCTTGAATCCATTAAAATATTCAAAGAGGGAATTATCTCCCAAAAAGTAGGTAAATATCTTCTCATATAGATCATAAACAAGAGATATTTTTTCTTGGGCATAGCTAGCACATGGAAAGTGATATGAACAGGAGAATGGGACTGGTTACCATCAAAGGACATAAGATCAGCCATCATTACGAAACCAGTAAATAAAATAGTAGTGTAAAAGATATCCCCAGTATGATATGGATCCTTCTACGATGCAGGCCAGGTTTACTGAAGGAAAAGGGGGCCGCAAGAAGTTAAATGGGCTTGGACCATTGGGCCAGCCCATTGCTGATTCGACAGAAAATAAAAGCAACCCAGCCAAGCCTCAAAATTACCGCCAACAGTAATAGTCGACATAGGACTCTCTTAGTCGACATAGGATTCTTTGCTTTTTGATTGAGATTGTTAGTTAGTTTCCTAAAATATAGTATTCAGTTATTTGGAAGTTTCCTATTGTTTAGAATTTAGAAATTTCCTTAGTTTCCTAAAAGTGCTTAGAAACTTTTCTATTATCTGTTTTAAGAAACTTTCCTATTCTCTATAAAGGAAGTTTCTGTTTTAGTTTTGGAAATCCTATTATTTCGTAATCTTTCAAAGTTTATAAATAAGAAGAAATAAAGTGCCAGCAGTAGGCTTAGAGAACCAGAAAATAATGAAAAATTTTCTGGCCGAGTCTCATTGGTTGTGAGACTCAACTGTAACTCCTTCTTCTCTTGATCTTTAGTTTTTCATTAAATCATTCTTTCAATATTATTGCTGACTACGATTTATTATACTACTGATTTGTTCAAACATAAATTGGAGAGGTGGAGTTTACAAGCAGATCTACCCCAGGCAGTGGCGGTAGTCAGTTTCAGCAATTTTTCGAGACACCTAGCTTCTGCAGTTCTTTTCGGATCACTTCCAAATTTCAGATTGTGTTCACATCTATTATAAGGACCATCTGTGACAAGTTTCATGAGGTTCTAATGGTCAGATCTCAAGATAAGTGAATTTCTTCGTTACTTTCTAATTCTATTTGGGTTTGGACTGTGTAATGATCCTATAACAAAGAGGGATTGTTGATTTGGTTGTCATAAATTTCTCTTTGCCATCAATTGGTATCAAAGCATGGCTGAGGAGAGTTCTAACTCTCTTAACCAGTCCAACAAATCCATGGATCCACTAGCCTTAGTGTTAGAACAATTGGCCAATATGAATGCAAAGATAGATAATATGGAAGAAAGGGTGAATGCTAAAATTGATAATTTGGATAAAAGAATTAATCCTAGGCCGGCTAGAAGAGAAGCCCCTATAACTAACCTAGTGCCAAGACTTATGTTAGGGCTCCCCAAAAAGTCCCTAGAGAGTAATATCAAGACCCACCCTATGAAGAATATGGAGAATGTCAACCCCACCGTTACCAAACTCATAAGGTGCTGATGGAACTTAAAGAGTTTCATGGGAAACAAGACCCACAAGCATTTCATGATTAGCTAAATGTCTTAGATGATTATTTCGATTGGTTTGACCTTCCCGAACCATGAAAGCTAAAATTAGTCTACTCCAAACTTATGGGGGGTGCCCGAGATTGGTGGCGTCATTATGAGTATAGCCTAATAAGGAAGCGATTGGAACCTACCACTTGGGAAGAGATGAAAAAAGAGTTAAAAGAAAAATATTTGCCAAGGTCCTTCCAAAGGAGGCTACATGATCAATTGAATAATCTTCGACAGGGAACCATGAATGTGGAAAATTATGTATATCAATTTGACCAATTGTGTGCACGCACTGGATTACGAGACAGTGATGACCAGATGATATCTCCGTTCTGGTTAGGATTACAACTAGAAAAAAGAGAAAAATTGGGTGTGATTGATATTGTTAGTATCAACAATTGTATGGATAAAGCTTTTCAAGCCGAAGAGCTTCTAAAGTCAACACAAAAGTCCACCCCAGGTTATTATGAAGAGAAGCGCCTCATACCGAACAGCAAGGCCATAGAGTCTACACCTTGGACTCCCACAGTTGCAGACAAAGGTAAAACTCCCATAAATACAGATGTACAGTGCTATCACTGCAATGCATATGGGAAATTCTACCAGAGATTGCCCACAAAAGCTAAAGGTGAATTCTCTAGTTGCCTTAATTGAGAATAATGCTGATGCACAGGTTATGAACCACAAAGTGATGACACCCTTGTTACTAATACGGATGTCACTGATAACGATGAGAATCCACATGGAATCCATATAATCAGCAATATGGATGTGGACGACTCTACAGAAGCCTTAGGTGACCTAGAGTATCCTTCTGCAATTTCATGGATTGATAGTGGCGGTCAAAATATTGATGAGAACACAGTTATTATGGAGGTGAAGGTAGAACAAGAGTTGAATACAGTTTTCCCCATTGATACCACGTTTGCACTTGACTCTCCTCAAGATGTTGAGCATATTGACTTTGTGATACCTCCCAAATATCTTGAATCTACATCATTACCGAACTCGTGGACGAGTTCATTTTAAGTGGGGGGGGGAGTTGATGCAAGCCAGGTTTACTCAAGGAAAAGGGGCCGCAAGAAGTTAAATGGGCTTTGACCATTGGGCCAGCCTATTGCTGATTGGACAGAAAATAAAAGCAACCCAGCCAAGCCTCAGAATTACCGCCAACAGTAAGAGTCAACATAGGACTCTCTTAGTAGACATAGGATTCTTTGCTTTTTGATTGAGATTGTTAGTTAGTTTCCTAAAATATATTATTCAATTATTTGGAAGTTTCCTATTGTTTAGAATTTAGAAATTTCCTTAGTTTCCTAAAAGTGTTTAGAACTTTCCTATTTTCTGTTTTAAGAAACTTTCCTATTCTCTAAAAAGGAAGTTTCTGTTTTAGTTTTGGAAACCCTATTATTTTGTACTCTTTCAAAGTTTATAAATAAGAAGAAAATAAGTGCTGGCAGCAGGCTTAGAGAACCAGAAAATAACGAAAATTTTTCTGGCTGAGTCTCACTGGTTGTGAGACTCAACCGTAACTCCTCCTCTTGATCTTCTGTTTTTCATTAAATCCTTCTTTCAATATCGTTGCTTACTACGATTTATTATACTACTGATTTGTTCAAACATAAATTGGAGAGGTGGAGTTTACAAGCAGGCAGCAACCAAGCAGATCTACCCCAGGCAGTGGCGGTAGTCAGTTTCAGCAAGTTTTCGAGACACCTAGCTTCTGCAGTTCTTCTCGGATCACTTCCAAATTTCAGAGTGTGTTCACATCTATTATAAGGACCATCTGCGATAAGTTTCATGAGGTGCTAACGGTCAGATCTCAAGATAAGTGAATTTCTTCATTACTTTCTAATTCTGTTTGGGTTTGGACTGTGTAAAGATCCTGCAACAAAGAGGGATTGTTGATTTCGTTGTTTTAAATTCCTCTTTGCCATCATTCTAAGTTGCAGATCGGATCTTGGACATATATATTGAGGCAGCAATAGAGGGCAGCAGAACAGTGGTAGGTAGAGCAGTTCAGATATGATTTCAGATCTGAATTTATTGACAGCAGTGTAGTTGGCCAGCAGGGAGTAGATCAGAACAAATCTGATCTGCTCAAGAAAAAAAATTTCGGCAGCAAGAAGGGACAGCAGCAGGGAGTAGATCAGATCAAGGCCAAATAGATCTGATCCACTCAAGAACAGGAGTTGCAGCAGTAACAGCAGCAAAACAGGAGCAGATGTAGGCAGCAACAGCAGTGGAATAATGATCAGATCTGAACAGTAGCATCATATTCCAGAGAGCAGGATAGTCAATCTGATCTGGCTAGATCAGGTCGATATATTGCAGAGGGCAGCAGCAGGTAGTGTAACAGCAGTAGCAGTAATCTTCAGATCATATCAGCAGCAGTAGCAGTAATCTTCAGATCATATCAGCAGCAGTAGCAGGTAGAGTAGGGTATTACAGTAACAGTATTTAGCACATAAGGGTAGTAGAAGAAGAAGAGGATAGCTTAGGGGACTCCCAAACCAGCAATAAAGGATTACAGCATTAATCTATTAATGCTCTGTTACCATGTAACTTAAACTAAATAATAAAACACAAGAACCAGGGGAGGAAGAAACCAAGATATGGAGAAAAGGGGAGACAGAGATCGAACACAGCTTAAGGAGAGCTGAATCGAATTGTGTAATACTCCTCTCCTTGTAGCTCTTATTTATAGATGTAGAAGGAAACTAATAGGCAGATCGAGGACTCAACAAGACAGAGTCCTAGTTACAAATAATATAAGTATAAGGAGATAAGAAGATGAGAGGATTGAAAGATGAGATGAGTAGGCCACATAAGCACTAATCCAAAAAGGAATTAGAGCTTATACATGTTGGCTAAAATCAGTAATGGACCTGGCTAATCAGGCCCATCACTTTACACTTAAACTCTTGGACTTAAGTTAAGAGAATGGGCTTAAGTAGATGGGCCCATTCCTTTACAATAATTTTTGTTAACACAAGGAAAAGCCGAGTTCATAAGATGGATCAACCATGGTAAATCCAGGTGCCCCCATGGATTGTTCTGCTAGATGAATCACTAAGAGAAATTACAGTAAAGCCATGGAAATCGAGCTTGACAGTCATCATTTTTATGGCATCACTAGACCCTCCATTCCTCTCCCCCTCAAGAATCCATCATTTATGGAACATGGTCATTTTTTAAAGTAATTTTTCGATAAATGAACACATTTCAATTGTCCCTAGGTAAACTAAAATCAAATAATTTTATTTGGAGTTATGCCTATTTCAGGATGCATGAAAACAACATACTGCCAGCAGGTTGTATGAGCCATTTGAGGACATATTCTGCATTTTTGTCAAAAGTTCCCATGGAGATTCATTCATTGCCAACCATTTAAAAAAAATGCTAAATCATGGCAAACTGCAAAACCAGGCCACAAAGTGTCAAGAACCCCGGACTTTTCATATAACAGTAAGCATATGAAGACATCAAAGTATGTGTCCCATCTTGAAAAATTAAAGTATTTTAAAGTAAAATGAACACAGACATGCTTGAATGAAAATTAGAACTCTTAGGAAACAGCTGCAATTTGATGAACAATCAATAGTAGCAACTCTGAGCATACCACTGTGATCCTTCCTTGACATTCCCAATGGTAAATACATCCAGCGACTCATAAGGAATTCTCTTATGATGCATCTCTTGCCCATAATAATTTATCGGAAGAACTACTAGCACACAAATGACAGCAGCAATGGAGAATATCCGAATGCTGTAGAAAATTAATTAGTAGCCATGTCAATATCATTGCAGAACAGTAAAGCTATAAGCAGAAACTAAGGAACATTACAATGAAAAAACAATTGTGCCAATGTGTACAAGCATCCACTCGAAATGATAAACCTCCTCCATAGGTCTAATAGTCAGGTGTACAGAATTCTCAAGAAACATTTTTGATGCACATGCATTGTGCTTAAGTAATGGAAAGGTCAAATGAGACCCTTTCATAATTGTAGAAAAGAAAATTTTATATTGAAATTATACTATGGAAGTTCAAAAAGTCAACTAAACAAAGTAAATATTGAAAGTGGAATCTGTGCTGAGTTACCAGGTATGTATCTCCCATTCCTTGATTAGCCACAACTTGCTTTCCACTATCTACAGCAGTTTGTTACTTTGTTAACCTTCATAATTAATCTCATTACCCCTACCATTTCCTCTTAACACTTAATCATAGAAAGTAAACTTCACGATTATACTAGAGAATGATATGCAGACCTGACTCATCTACCCTAAATCCTTACTTAACCCCACCCCGTGGAAAGTATCTTACTTCCAAAGTTTCAATCATAAAGTATTTTGGCTCATTGATTAGAAGATAAGTTGTATCTTAGTTGTGATTCATATCCAACAAATTTTGAGTCTCTCGAAATAAAACACCCAATCAAATACCTCCTTAGTATCTGTTGAATCAAAGAGAATGGGAGAGAATAATGATCTCCCCACTCAACCTTCTTATTTATAATGAAGTGCTGAAAAGCAAGATTAGAAAAATATCCCTAATAAAGACAAAAGAAATAAAGGAAAAGAGATAAAAATAGAAATACCAAAAATCGCAAATATACCCCTACAACTATATATTACGACACTCCCCCTTAAGTTGGTGCATATATATCATGCATACCCAACTTGGACAATATCAAGTGAAATGGTTTCCCAGGTAAACCTTTAGTGAAGATGTCTGCTAGTTGATCCTCTAATCTAACGAATGGAATTTGAACTTAACCGCTTTCTAACTTCTCTTTAATGAAGTGATGATCTATCTCAACATGCTTGGCCCTATGATGCTGAACAGGAATGTGAGCAATGTTGATGACTGCTTTATTATCATAGAACAGAGTAATGGATTGAGGACATTTAACTTTCAACTCTCCAAGTAAGCCCTTCAACCATAAGAGTTCACATATTTCCTGGGCCATTTCTCGAAATTCTGCTTCTGTATTGGAACGGGCTACTACATTCTACTTCTTGCTGCGCCAAGTGACCAGATTTCCACCCACAAAAGTACAACATCCTGAAATTGATTTTCGATCTGGACTACCTGCCCAGTCAGCATCAGTATGAGCCTCCACTCTGAGATGATCATGAGGTGAGAGGAGAATCCCTTTCCCTGGAGTGGCCTTTAGGTAATGTAAAATCCTATAGACTATCTCTATATGTGTTGAATAGGGATCATGCATAAATTGACTCACCAAACTCACCGCAAATGCAATATCGAGCCTGGTATGTGATAAATAGATCAGCTTTCTGTCGGTGTTCCTTCTTTCTCCAGGAGCTTAGTATTAGAATCCAAAGGAGTATCACAAGGACGACACCCTAATAATCATATCTCCAAGAGGAGATCGAGGACATACTTTCTTTGAGAGAGAAAGATGCACTTTGTAGAATGAGCAACCTCAATCCCAAGACAGTATTTGAGTTTTCCAAGATCCTTGATCTTAAACTCCTTCCCCAAAAACGACTTCAATTTTTTGATTTCATCATCATTATTTCTAGTAACCATAATATCATCCACATATACAAGAAGTGCAGTGAAACTTCCTGATGTATGCTTAATAAACAAAGTATGATCAACATTACTCTGAACATATCCAAATACTATCATAGCTTTGTGAAATCTACCAAACCAAGCTTTAGGGGACTGTTTAAGGCCATAAAGAGAGCCTTTCAACTTGCATACCTTCCCTTTGATGCTTGCTTCTATAAAACCAGGTGAACAATCCATATAAACTTCTTCTTGGAGTTCCCCGTGCAGAAAGACATTTTTCATATCAAGTTGTTGCAAATCTCAGATATAGTGTACTGCACATGCCAAAAGGACCTGGACTGTTGTCATCTTGGCTACTGGGGCAAAAGTTTCTTGGTATTCTATCCCATATGTCCGGATGAATCTACGAGCAACCAACCTTGCTTTATACTGATCCACCCGTCTATTTTCTGCTTGACCGTGTAGACCCACTTGCACCCTACTGGTCTCTTACCAGGTGAGAGAGGAACAAGGTCCCATATATCATTTTTCTTCAAGGCTCTCATTTCCTCCATCATTGTAGCTTTCCACCGTTCGTCTATAATTGCATCTTACCATTTTTGAGGAATGGAAACAGACGAAAGCGAGGACACAAATGCATGAAAGGTAGGAGATAACGAATTATATGAAACAAAATTGGAAATTGGGTGAAGTATGCAAGACCTAGTACCTTTCCGAATAGCAATGGGTAAATCAAAATCAGAGAAAGGAATTTCCTTACCAGGAGGAAGCTCAGTCTCTGGATCCAAGGCAAACAAAGGGAAATGTGAAGTTGTGTTAATGGTAATGGTCCTTCCTTGTTTGCTTCTGGCACTGCTGCAGCTATAGACTTGAAGAGGTTTGGCATTAAAACTGGTTATGGGAATAGGTATAGGTGTAGAAGGTGGTATTGTGTCATGGTCTGATGTTCTATCTGATGTTGCAACTTGCAACTATTTCCGGAACATACAGAACCGGGTCCGTGACTCTTTCTTGGACTCATTCTGTTCCCTCTGGCACATCTTCAAACATAGGTACATCTTCAATTTTAGCATCCTTCTCTCCCTGAAGATGTGACAGGTAATACATCAGGTGCTAATGAAAGAGAACATCTCTTGTAATAAAAGTCTTCCGGGAAAGACGATGGTAGCACTTATATACTCCCGTGTGGCAGGATAGCTAATGAAGATACATTGAAGCCCCCTGGGATTAAGCTTGCCAAGAGATTGATGATTGCAAGCAAAACAAGCTCAACCAAAAACCTTCGGCGGTAGCACAAAGGAAGTATCACCAAGGAGAAAATCCAAAGGGGCTTTGTTGTTGAGAATTCTTGAAGGGACCCTATTGATAAGAGACATGGCAGTGAAAATAACATCATTCCAAAAACGGGCTGGAACATGGCCCTCAAACATGAGAGCTCTGGCAGTCTCAAGCAGGTGACGATTTTTCCTCTCAGCAACCCCATTTTGAGTAGATGTGTCAACACAACTTGTTTGATAGATGATGCCATTGTCGGACAAATAGTGTTGAAATGTGCCATCAAGAAATTCCTTACCATTGTCACTGCGAAATACCTTCTGTTGAGCCTGAAACTAAGTCTTGATCGTGTTGTGGAATTGGCGGAAGCATTGAAACACGTTACTTTTATTATGCATAAGATAGACCCATGTAGTCCGCCGCGAATAACAATCAATAAAGGTTACAAACCAACGATGACTAGAAATAGAAGTAGTCCTAGCAAGACCCCATACATCAAAATGCATTAAATCAAAAAGACCACTGCTTCTATTAATTGAAGGGGAATAAGTTGTATGAGCCTGCTTAGCCAAAATACAGGCTTTGCATAATAACTCGTCTTTATTACAATGCTTAAATAAAAAGGGAAACAACTGAGACAAATCTACCGTAGAGGGGTGACCAAGGCGCTGGTGCCACTGCTAAAGAGTGCTGACGGTGGAGTAAAGGTGATGTGGGGTAATCGGTGGTAAAGGTAGAGGGGAGGATATAGGTGCTAAAGGACCATCATCAAGCAAGTAGAGACCACCTTGCAATCTACCATGTCCAGTCGTCTTCCCGCTCACCAGATCCTGAATTACACATAAGGAAGGGAAAAAAGTCACTTTACAGTTAAGGGATTTTGAAGACTACTAATAGATAACAAATTTGTAGAGAAACTAAGAACATGAAGAACAGACTGCAAAGTAAGGGTAAAGAAGCAGTAGATGGATCCCTTTCCAGATATAGGAGAGAGAGACCCACCCATCTGCCACTCAGACTATATCTTTCCTAGAAGAAGAAGAGTACAAATAGAAGGAGCTAGGGAACCAGTCATGTAATCAGTGGCTCCAGTGTCCATAACCCGAGGGCCAGAGACAGAAGAAGCACAATGACCATCATGAGAAATACCTGACTAAACAAAATATGAACCTGGTGTGGTAGAGGAAGATGTAGGAACGGTAGCAGCTGCAGTAGATGACCTGAGAAGGTTTCTGAGCGCCTGAAGTTCGTCCGCTGAAAGCATATGTAGAGTCCCAATAGGAGGACAAGCTCCTGTCTAATGAGCTTGTGGTGCCCGAAAATTCTTGGATCTCTGCATGCCTTTCTCACACCTCTTAACCTCAAAATCAGCTGGTTTGCCATGCAATTTCCAGCAAGTATCTTTAGTATGTCGTTCCTTCCCACAATGTTCACACCGAACTGGTTTGGAGAATGCAAGGCCACTTGGCCGAGTGGTTTGGAGAGCTGACCTTTCTGCTGAAAGTGGAGGCATCATGGATGTACGGTGCATATCCTCAGACTGAATCAAGGCATAAGCCTGTTCTAAAGACGGGAGGGGCTCTCTACTGAGGATTTGAGCGCGAATCTGATCAAATTCAACATTGAGGCCAGCCAAAAAATTATATACCCAGAGTTTGTCCTTAACAAGCTTCATATCAGTAGCATCAGTAGAACAAGCAGCAGTAAAGGTATCATAGTAATCCAACTCTTGCCATAAGCTTTGGAGTTTAGAATAATATTGGGATACAATAATGTCTCGTTGCTTAGTGGCACCAATCTTCATATAGAGATCATAAATCAAAGAGTAGTTACCAGCCTGAGAATAAGTCTCCGTGGCAGCCTTCCAAATTTCGGTAGCATTAGGTAACAAAACATACCCCCGGCCAATTTTGGGTTCCATAGAGCCAATTAAATATGCCATCACAATACAGTTCTCAGATGCCCCTTTGTCATAGAGTCTATTTGTGAGAGAGGGTGCCTTCTTTTGACCATTGATATAGCCCAGTAGACCTCTTGCAGAGATCGCCATATGTGCCATTTTAGACCACAATAAATAATTGGTCCCATTCAACTTAATTGGGTAAAAGGCAATAGCAGTGAATTCAATTTTGGAGGTCTTCATATTAAGAGAAACAACTTTAGAATAGTCAGCCATGGGGATGATCACAACCGAAGAACAAGCTAACAAATAAACTGGAGCAGAACAAATTAATATGCTCTCAACAATGTAAAATACCTTTAACAGAGATGTCGTGCATTAATCTTCCGGGAACGAAAGACACATTTGCAGCAAGTTTCGATCTTCAGACAATCAGGGAAGAATCGAGGTTGGCTATTCGTGTGATCTCTTCTATGCACATCCCTGTAGCGAGGGATACAAGACAACTGGTATTAACAAATCCTTGTGGGGATGTTTAGTTCATTGGATGAAGGTAAAAAAAATATTTAGGTACCGGCGGTAAGATAGGTTTGAGGTTTTTGAATTAGGTTTGAGGGTTCTAGGCGACTAGCGGTAATTTATGGGTGGAGGTAAGAGAAGACAATGGCTGCAGGTAATGGCGATAGGAAGAGAAGACTATAGGTCAAGGCGGTAATGTTGTGGGTGGTATCGGCAGTGGGAGGGAAGGCTAGGAGAGTCTATAAATGATGGCAGTGGTGGGATTTAGGGTTGCAGGTGGTTTCGATAGGGCTAGGAGAGGTAATAGGGAATGACGGTAATGATAGGGAGGGCTGCAGGTGGTTTCGGTAGGGCTAGGATAGGCAACAGGAGATGGCGGTAATTGTAGGGAGGGTTGTAGGTGGTTTCGGCAGGGGTAGGGAAGAAAAAAAGGAGGGATGGCAGTAGGTAAAGAAAGAGGAGGGATATCTAAGGAGGCTCTGATACCATGTTGAATCAGAGTGAATGGGAGAGAATAATGATCTCCCCACTCAACCTTCTTATTTATAATGAAATGTTGAAAAGAAGATTACAAACATATCCCTAATAAAGAGAAAAGAAATAAAGGAAAAGAAATAAAATTAGAAATTGTTACGGTTGGAAATTGTCCCACCGGTCTGCTATCCGAGCAACTTGCAATCACAGAAGTTAAACAAGGGAGTTGGGCGACTAAGCCCCTTGTACACTCCGATGCCTAAGTCAGATTCCCAATGTAAATAGTCAGGAGATAGCCGGAAGGTATCTCCAGTTTAGAGAAAGAGGGGATCGATGAGAGAGTTTGAGCGTAAGAGAGAATGGATGGTGAATAGTGACATTGTGAGAGAGTATTACCTTGGGGATTCGTCCTTTACTTATAGAGATTGGGAAGAAGCATGGAAGTACAGGAACTCAGGGAAGTAGATCGCCAATAGGACTTCCAGGTGTCGCTCTGAGGGACACCCAGGTCATAGACTCCGATTAGGAGTGGGAGATTGTAGCCAGGGAAGCTGAGTCGGTCAACAGTAAGAGTGACACGTGTAACCATACGAGTGGTCGTATGGCCGTGATGATTGGCATCGTATTATACTAGGAGAAGGACTCCTATGACGTAACCTAGTCACCTTAGGACTCTGACCTGCGACCAGGAAACGTAACGCAATAGGACTATGCCACTGACCAAGCACCGTGTCCCAATAAGACTGTGACTCCGAGCGTGAACAGCCGACCGCTACATTGTTTGTTTGGTCGGCCTAGCCGACATGGGGCCACGTTTAAGAATTTCATTGGGTGATGTTTTTCTCCCATAACAGATAAACAAAAATCCCAAATATACCCTACAACTATATATTACGACAGTATGGTTACTTCCCTGTTGCATTTAGTATGGCTACTTCCCTTTTGCATTTAGTATGGCACATTCAAAATGTTAATCCCTTAGTCTCTAAATCAAAAAGATAACAAGTTCTGTATCCAACAAGCACCAACATCAGAACCCTTCAAGCTCAGTAACTAAGACAATCTCTTATGGTCCCATTCAAATACATAACTTGTTAGAGTCTTCAGAAGAAGAATTGTATATAAATTATTAATAACGGCTGAATGAAGGAAACTTCCATTGTTAAAGTATGGATGAGAGACAAAATCAAAGGATGATGAAAACCATCTCTCTGAACACTTAAAATAGGTTCCTCCAATAGTTTGCTCTTACATTAAGGAGAAATGGAAACAAAAATTATTCTAATCAGTCAGATATATGATAACAAAACTGTACAATTTTTCAATGTTTGGACAGCTAAATTAGTTCTTTCCAATGGAACCTCAGTAATACAACCAGTGAAAGTGACACATATATTGATCAAATAAGCAAAAATATATCTAAGCCTCTAGGAATATTTATGTATGACCTTTAATTGACTACAATTTTCAGAAGGGTGAGACTTCAATCACATTCACCCCAAAAAAAAAGAAAAAGACTTTAGTCACCTGAAAACAAGTATCCTCACAAAGACCACAGCATCTAACCCTGCAATTGCCAATATCTCTTCTTCAGATGTTTCCCATGCTTTAACAATCCAGCTAGCGGAAGGAACAAATCTCTCAAAGTGGAAACAATCATTGTGTTCAATTTTCTCTTGAGCAAGCCTCCGGCCAAAGTAGACGCTCACATTGCCTGGCTGTTTTCTTAAAACAGAATATAGTGACAAAAGCAGCAAACACACGCCTATATTGATCCCAGCAGAAGTTAAAAGGGCAGAGACATTCATCTCTGTCTATTACAAATGAAAAGCTTTAGGTATCATTATACCAAAGAACAACCACATGCAATCTTCTAGGTTTTCTCCTTGTGCCTGGGCAAGGTCGAAAGGGCCACTGCTGCAGAAGAAAGGCGTCTGATAGAAAGTTTATACCATTGCATGCAAGTATTGACAAAATAACAGAACTTCTGAAAAATTGTTTCAATGCGTTCAAGTCATGTTGTGCTGGTAGGAAATAAGTAACCAACCAGGATACAAGAAGGAAGTGTTGCAACAGAGAAACTATAATGAAAAAAAAAATTTACAAATCTACAATGTAAATATTATAAAAGGATGATCAGTTCATCCAGAAACATTAATGGTTGATTAGTTGTAAATGCAATAGTTTTTACCAGAACCCTCTAACACTTACTTAAAAATAGAAACTTAATTTTTTATTTCCAAACAAAAACAAAGAGGGACAGGTGGAACCAGCTCACACTGACAAGTACAT
The DNA here is from genome assembly GCA_028583415.1 of Protea cynaroides. NCBI lineage: Eukaryota > Viridiplantae > Streptophyta > Magnoliopsida > Proteales > Proteaceae > Protea > Protea cynaroides. The sequence goes on along the minus strand of JAMYWD010003554.1, from coordinate 43,171 downwards.
TTCATTCACTCATCAGCAGCCAGACCAGATTGGAAACTACCCCTCCCAAACATGGTAATGAAGTGAGGTTAGTGATGTGAGATTATGGCACTGATTCTCCCTTTCACCCCGTCTCTTTTCTTCATTCAAATAATTCATCAATCAAGAAGAATGAAAAGCTAATCAAATTCATTTTGAAAGACTTTCCAACTGCGAATGAACATCTTGTACCCACACAAAATCATTCACTACATAAATGAAACAGCTGTGGAGGGGGTTGATGCCTTGAATTCTGTTGCTTGGGATATAGGTTGTTTCCGAGGGGCCATTAAATCCTGTAGGGCTCTAGGCCCGTGGAGATAATTTCAGAAATTTGTACCTCTTTGTTTCCCTTTAAATTGTTAGTGATGGGGTTATTAGGGTTATGGGAATTCATTGTAAACACAGAGGGGCAAGAGGGCAAAGGCAAGAGAGTGTGAAACCCTTTCTCCATTGTTAGTGAACACTGTTCCCATCTCTTGTGGATCTAGGCACCTTGCCGAACCACATATATCCTTTCGTTGTTTGATTGTTTTTCTTTCTATTTTCATTTTGTTTTTCTATATCGTGAATAGGTTTCAGTCTCTACAACAACCAATTTATTTCGGCACAAAGGGAACTTTGATAAGTTACAGGAAAAGAAACACTACAATTCTGAAAATTTCTTTACCGTGAGCACAATTGCTTTTATAGGTCTTACGAACTATTTCAAAAACATCGGGGAGAGAGAGAGAGAGAGAGAGAGAGATAATAGGAAGAATAAAAATTAAATACGTTTTCACTAAAGATTAATTGAAGCCTCCAATAAATAAATATTCACATCAGGGCTCAACCATTGTGTTAATCTATGTAGAAGTCATGATTAAAATTCTTCTCTCCATCTCAACACTGATAATGCCAATAACGAAGTTAAGGAAAGAACGCCGGTGGACTAGCCAAAGCAATCGATGGTGATGTTACGAGATTATTGAAAATAAAATAGACATGACAGCATCATTACCAAAAGTGGATCAACCTAAGGGAAACATTTTCGAGCTTGACTGAGAAGAGATCCAATGCGAGATTAGAGAAACAATCTTAACACCAAAACCAAATTTTAAATACATAATGGGAACTAAAGAACTAAAATCAAAGAAAAAGAACACAACGATCCATAGCAGCGTACCTTCACGGCTTTCATGATGGAAGCAGAGAAGAAACAGAAGAATTAGTTACTTGAAGCGAAATCACAGCCCAACAAAAGCGAAGCAGGTATTCAACGACAACTTACGGAGAAATGTGTACATTAAATATCATCATGCGCCATTATATCACTCGCTTTCAAAGACAAGCATCGTAATGCAAAGCACAAAGGAAAGACAGTAAACCCTAAGAATGCAGGGAAGGTGATCGTCCTGACCAGAACGCAATGACCACCGGGAAACCTCCAATGTTGGAGGGACAGGGACAGAGATCACAGGTCCCATATTCATTAGCTGGACGGGCTCTCACCCCTCAAGCTGTAACAACACGTGGGACGACCACGGATTGCCAACTCATCCTTCCAAATCAGAGATTGTTCAACTGCCTGTAACTGCTCTCAAGTAACGAACTATCCTGCCAGCATACGGCTTACGCTGCATACCCACGCTATCAAAAATGATCACAACCGATAAAATTTCAAGCACTCTGCAAGTATTATAATCTACGGGATCCATCACCGTCCATAAGGTATCGAACCTAATCTGCGGAAGATATTAGCCTTTTCGGCTCCAATCCGATGCCCAATTTAACGGCCAAAACACATGGAGGTGTAGAAGAGTTGCGGTCCGCTGCATGCAGAAGCCCGGACGATTCAATTGCACCTGAAGAATAACCTAATACAAGCCGGCCTAAGCTTTTCGCATAAGTCCATGTCTTGCAACCATTGAGAATCGCCAATTAAGGTGGTCAACAGGGCAGATCTAGATAACCTCAAGGGGTAGCCGAGTTGGCAAGGACCCTACGCCTCAGGAAATGGAAGGTATTAAGTTCAATTTTTTTTACTGCCTTGTGACCATTAACATGGGGTGTTAAGTGCTCTTTCTTTCCTACTATGGGTGCAAGTGGAATGACTCTTATTCAATCCTAGGATAATATAGTCCATGCAGTTATGAGTCAGTATGGGCTTGCGGAATTAGTCAGGCTAAAGGTCTAGATACCAATTGATGGATGGAAAAAAAAAAAAAAATTGAAAGGAGTCGGATCTAGATGGTACCCAAAAGGTCAAAACAATTCTCTGTTTGGGTTTTCTAGGGCATGGTTGTCCATCTTGTCTTTTGTCTTCTTCATTCTTTTTTTTCTCCCTCTTTTTTGTGGACAAGGTCAACCAAGGTTAGTCTGACTTCGGACTGGCTTAGTCTAGACTACCAGTTCGATCCCAAAATTGATACCCTTATATCCCATTTTCATCTCACCCATGAAGTTTCAGCCCCAAACAAAAGGCCAAAGTGCCTCAAGTAAATTCATAGTGATAAAAATTACATAAATGCCATTAAATTCCACACACTTTTTAACCATTCTTATGCCAATAAATTACATTATCTCTGTTAAGACCATGCTGAAAGCGGTCAGTTAGAAAGAAACACATGTCGTCACACGGATCAAACATTATAATGGACACGTATTCTCATCTCAGCACATCAAACCAGGCACGTCTCTAGCCTTGCAAGCAGTTACAGACATGCCCAAAACAATCATGTTCGGATAAGCTATAACTAACCCACTTAAGGTTGACTAGTTACACGTGTCAGCCAACAGAGGGCCATTAAAGACAGAATTAACCACGTCCAAAGGAATCCTAAGACAATTATGATGACCCCAACCCTTAGATTTACATTAGATGGCTAAATGCTATCCCACATATGCACAACCCCCTATCTCGGGATTAGAACAATTAACAATATGCAAAGACTCCTACTCAGTGATGGTACCTCCCCAAGGATCATAAATGGAGTCTCGAGATCCATACAATCACAAGGAAACATACTTAAATCTACAACACTCCATGTTTCTATAAATATCATCTACCACGAAAGTAAACATACCGAAATTTTGCCATATTTACACTTATACTGCATAAATTATTATCGCCCCCTTTCTACTTTGAACTCAGCTTTCTCTATCCCTGAATTTATTTGCTTATCGCTCTTGACCTAATTTAGGCATCAGAGCGGCCATCAGGTTATCCAACCTGCTCCTTTACTGTTTGTTTGCCTTCTATAACAAGTGTCAAAATTAGGAGCTCAGACTGATTTCCGACAATAACAATCTCTTTTTATGATTATAAATCCAAACTAATTTACTTTGTAATATTAAAACTATAACACCATATATATATATATATATATATATGGGCAAAGGATCGACACAAAGCTAGGGTTATTGGAATCTTACGAGCTAAGCTCATGGGGGAGGGAGGGCGGTTCGTCATAAGAAGACCCACATAGTTTTTTAGGAGAGAGATTGTCAATGATTAGGACTTGTATTGCGAGATATTTATCCTTCTCCCATAATTTATTGTCATCATTTTTTACATGTATGGGTAGAAGTGATATACATAAGAATATTCCACCAGAAAATATATGCATACAATAAATATATGTATGGTAAGTGTGTCTATATACTTCTAATAGTCTCTCTCCTCATTAATGCTTTATCTCAGACTTCGTCTAATGATTATCTAATTAAATGATTTCCAATATAAGATTAAAAGTACTATGCTAGCGTATAAGATTTCAATATATCCGTCAGTGTGTAGATCCTTTTACATATTCATCTATACTACTCTAAAATATATATGATAGGCCAAGGTTTCATAGTTGGACTATGCTTATCTTGATTATCCTAGCATATCTACCAATGGCATGTTATATGGGTTTATATTTTTTATATATCAAATCTCAACCAGTTGAAGTTGGTTAAATTGCAAAATAAAACATTAAAATAAAAGGTATTATTGAATTTGGATGTAAAACTTGACTTGTGGTCAATCTAGGCTTTAACTACCCCTGTCCAATCAAGGTATTTGCCACATCATCCTACCACATAGCAAAACAAAATGGATCCTCAAGGGAGGTTTCCCTTGTGGGGGTTTTGTAGGCATTAATTTCATGGACCATCAGGTTGGACGGTCAAACTGCAATACAATCGGATCATTTGAACTATGAGCTAGCTGATTAGCCAAGTCCATACCTACATTCTATGAGTTCCTTGTTATCAAATAAAAAGGAAAGTTCATTGTCATCAAATAAAAAGGAAGGGATTCATACACTGGAGGGGAATGAAATCATTGGTTGATCTTGTGGAGTGAGGGGTTCTTAGGTATTCCAAGGTATGTATTTTCTCCATCCAATAAGAATTTCAAGTTGGACTGTGCACCATGCACATCCGTATATGAAACTTTGGGCCTGAAAAGAAATATATTTAGAGGCATTATTTGATGGGATTTTCTTTTTTACACCAATCTAGTATCAATTGGCGCTCGATATCCGTCAGTCGGATCAGCACAAAACCCCTCATTCCTTCTGACCCAAATATCAAAAATACTCCTTCTATACTGTGGTTCCCATGATGGTCGTCTAAGAGTGCACAAAAGAGAACCAATGTCAAACAGGCCTTGACACCGACGGGAGTGAAGGAGGCCTTGACACTGGTAAACCTGGCCAAGCGTCCATTGATCATTTTTGCAGACATCCTTCTAGATTTTTCTGTTGGACCTGATTAAATGGGCTCCTGGCAATGAGAGTCACTACGGCTCTAATTCTTTCGTTGTAAAATTATTCATGAGCATAAATGATATTTTACGTAATTTTTCAATAAATAATCAGAATTTATTGAGAAACAAAGAAAAACTAAACAACAGAAAAAACCTATCTTCCAAAAAAATAGATACAACCTTAAAAATAAAGAAGACCAAATACAACATCGAACCTAACCTCGTCAAATCATCTAAGTATATATGAGAATCTTGACGACAGCTTGAGGGTCATTGAAAACAGGTGTTTCTTCTCAAAAAACAGAACACAAACCAGCTGAGCCCATAAAAGATAAGAACCAGAGTAGCAACAAACAAAACAAGACCAAAAGCCCAATCACCACCCGGCCAAGCCACCGAAGATAGATCCCTAATTACAATACCAAAATAGATTTAGAAAACAAAACAAGGCACACCACCACCTTACAGATTGACAAAGTCCCAAAATGAAAAATCCAATAAAATTAGCAACAAACCAAAAAAAAATCTTTACTTGACTTGGGTACGAGGGGGGCCTGCAAACCCGGGTGCTCCTTTGCGGATTAGATGATTGTTTGTAAACTTATTTCAGACTTATAAAACTTTATTTTCATGTAATGCCTTTCTTGTTCCCCACTTCCTTCCCCTGTGGACCTCCTTGTTTAGGGTTGACTTAACCTGATCCGAAAAAAAAAAAAAAATCCTCTCTGCTTAGAACAGCAGCGGCATGGAATATAGGATCCCATAATATATATATATAATGAAAGGTTAACCATTCAGTGAACCATAACTAATGAAAATCTTTCCAATTTATATGTATCAAAGCAAGAAATTAAATAGGGATTCTCCAGTCACTTTAGAGTCCAAAGCAATGGCGAAACGAGGAAGGTTGTAACTTGTAAACTTATGTGGAGGAGAATTCATGTCGTAAAAATAGTCTTAAAGGCTTTGTTTGGTTGTAAGGGGAATTAAAAGGAAGGGAAGTAAAATATTTACACTTTAAATCAAAACTTTTGTAATGATTACAGTATATGTTATCACATTACTATGTAACTAATTCGAAATTATTCCACATTTAGCTATATTAACGCATACTTCATTTTGCATCCAAATCCCTTCCATTTGAAAAAGAAATAAATTTTACATTTATATGTATCATTACCAAATATGTTAAGAAGTTTACATAATTTATACAATCATGTTGTGTTTTAACTTTTTTTATTTAAAATTTAAAAACTTCACTTTGTTTCTTTTCAATTCCCTCCGCAGCCAAACAAAACCAAAGCAATCAACCAAAATGATAAGACACAAATCCATTACCTTACGTGTAAACAATTAATTAAATATTATAATCTTTTCACAAAATACAATACAATTCAATTGAAAACTACTTTGGATCTTATCACGGGGAAATAAGCTCCAGAGTCGTAAACAATGGCTATTTGAAGAATTAGATATGCATCAAATGCTTTTTAACGTTTGACTTGCTGGGGAAGAAGATGGTTACTTCAAATTTTAAATAGCCACCCACTTAAGCCACTGTGTCTGAACTTCTTTTAGACCTTTTGACTATGTCAAAGAGCTAGCTAAATATCTCCTCTCTAATAATGGTTTTAAGTATCGAGATTGGGAGTGGCCATTATGGATATATACTTCGACAATATGGTATCTGATACGTGAATTAGAATAGGTATCGATACCTGCTTGATATTAATCGATATGCATGTAACTGATACCAAAAAAGTATACCACATCAATATACTGGTCGATACTAATCCGATACCCATTTCGATACCATGATCTAAAACCATGTCTATAATGCTGTTTTAACTCTCAATTCATTAGGAAAACTTTCACTGGCACTTGATTTTGGTGATCCAAAAGACCTTCAACTTTCATTTTGATGTAGGGATTCCTTTTTTAAGTTCTGATGAAAATAAAAAGGAAATGGTATATTCAGGACCAGAGAAAACACTGGTCAGGCCAATAACAATTTTATCAAATTTTCTTAATTAATAGATGTATCCACATAATTAAACTCTGCCAACTATATATTGATTGTTATTAGTAGAGGATTTTCTTATTGACATCTTTTAAGGGGTCAAAAATTTGAAACATTATTTTTTTGTCTTTTTAGTATAATACATTAGTTTTTTTGGAAAAATTTCATCCACCTCCCTTGTGGTTTGACTTAATAACATGCATCTTTTTTTTTTTTTTTTGCAATAATTACACTAACACCTCCTATTTTATGAAACCTTATTTAGTCAGACCCCCTCCATTAGGTGATGGTGGTTAACTAATGACATGTCACCATCCTAAATAATTTAATAACAAAACTATCTCCCATGAATATATTAACTTACCATTTTATCTTTTTAATAAAAAATTCTTCTTCTTCTTTAGTTCTGTACATTTTGAAAGGAATGAGATTTAGAGAGGGTTTGGAAACAGTGTAAGGGAAAGCACGTATGTCTTCACCTGCATTTTCAAGCACATCTCAAATTAAAGAATCGGAGAAGAAATATGGCTTAGCCGTCTCTGCGTTGCTGCCGATTGATTCCGCAAGGAAGGAGATCTATAGATTAATGGCTTAAATCAATATATCTGAAACAAGTATGATCGAATCGAATGAAATTTCACTAATAATCAATTCATTTTTGCTGTGCATGCACGATGGTCCAATCAAAAAGGATCAAAATTTGTAATGCCCGAACAGTAGATCAGAATCTCCATTATGCAGCGATTGGAATTGGATAGAAATCTGAGATATCTGCAACTTTTCTCTTCAGTCATAAGCCTATTCTCCTTCAAGGTATGTTTCGTGAATGGATCCAATGGAGAATTTTCCATCTATTGCTTCCACAGACCTCATGGTTAAATTCTAATTGTTCCGTCTCCCTTTCTGCTGCCATTTTGATACCCTTACATCAACAACTATAGCTTCAGTCTGGTTACGCTCCTCAATACTCATGTTTTCTGATTGCTCTTAAACTTGGTGACCATAGGAGACGTCGCAGAATAGAGACGTCGTCGAAGTTCTTTTGCAAAAATAAATAGGGAAAATTCTAAAATCAAAGGGAATGGTGTTGGAGGTAAAAATATCTTTTTAACTTTTCTATCAATCAACTTAACGTTTGGGTGTCGACAGGGGGTGTTAGTGTAATTATAGCAAAAAAAGTAGACACGTGTTATTAAACCAAATCACAGGGAGATGGGTGAAATTTTTTTTAACGAGGGTAATTATTGTTATTTCATATTGTTAGATTTATATGAGCTTAATTAATTACCTAAACCAGTTATTCAGTGGAAGTCTAATTAATAAGGTAGAACCGATTTAGTTTGATTCGTCATATGGTATGAGATAGATTTGGTAACCCTAATTAGATTGTAGGAAGAGAATTAAGGTTATGATAGTATTCTATAAAAATACTGGGTTAGAGTCTTTACAATCACAGTGAATGAAATTCTCTCTGCACCCATCAGCAAGAGACATTGGGATATCCTCTGGAGGCCGTGGAACACTGTGACCGAGGGATTACGATTAAAGTTTGGAGCATAGAGGAAACCAACCTTCACAAACATGTATGTCTTTATGATTCATAGTTTATGACTTCTCTATTGTATTACAGGGTTTTTCTATTGATTGAAATGGATTTGGTTGATACCCTAATCGTATAAAAATCTAACACATATGTCCATTCAAAAAACATGCGAGACAATGTCAACTCTTAAGAGTGAAATTAAGAACATGTCATTTACAAAAAGATTGTGAAAAAAACTCATTTTACCCCTAAACCAATGTTCTTTAAGCCATGTGCATGAAATTTACAAATCTTTGACACTGCACCTTTGGATGGACAATGTCGTTCTTTGCTGTATCCATAAAAATAGAAGTTTATGACAATATCACCCTTAGGTGAGCACTGTTCTTCTTTGTTGTAGTATGTAAATACACAAATATTAGATTTGAACATATTATGTTAAAACCAAGTGTGCTACTTTGGTGGTCCCACAAAATCCTCACACAACATTTACAAATCCTAATTTGAATAGACTCAGACAATGTCACATTTGGGTGAACACTGTCATTCTGAAACATTTACAAATACAGACACTTGAAATTTGAATACATCACAATGAAACAAAGTTGTCACTTTGATGGTCACACAAGATTCCACCATGATATGAATAAATCTCAATCTGCAGCATTTGTGGGATATTCTATTATGAATATTTTATTAACACAACTTTACAAGTTTAAATATTCATATAAACATGCATATTAGCTCAACAATTAATTTGGTACAATAATTTTAAGAAAAATCAACAGAAATACTACAAATTATATCTCCATAAGGCATTCTTTTATGATAACACACTTCTTAATATATCAAAATGTATTAAATTATATATCAGATTGAAGAGCATCGAAAAAGGAATCCAATGGAACAAACCAGAGGTCAATCCGACCTGGATTTTATGACCACTTTCAATATTTTTCTGTACCAGTTGTATGAATATAAAAGTTTTAATTTGAATGCATTACTACTTACTTCTTTATGTAATATCTGTTTTGTTTCTAGCAGGTGTAAGTGTATAGTAAGAATATAATAATTGATGATAAGAATAATTCATTTGCATGTACTTGTATCTTTCTTGGGATCTTATCACCATCTATATTCAGTGGGTCCCACATTTTAATTAGAGGTGGGTTTCATACTATATTGACAGTGATAGGATCCCATGGAGAATACATGTACATGCAAGTGATCCAAACTCATTAATGATCGTCTAGCTTTAATTGGATCATCTAATATAAACAATAGGAGTTCGATTGGATCAAGAGACTCTGAGGTATTGTGTATTGACTTGATTATTCTGTGGTTACTGAAATTAAGGAGTAGTTGGAGGGTATAGAAACACACTCCAATCCCTTGACTTAAGCCTTTGCGATGTCCACCTTAATAGCCACAAACCCTTGCTTCCCTTTTATTCGCTTAAAATGATAGAAAACTTCATGGGGAATGATTAATTATCAATCAATACAAAGATACTCTGAGCATTTCAGTCTCTATAATCCTATCTTTTTCAAGCATTTCCTTTAATGAAGTACAGAGACCACAAACACATCAGCTTCTGCCCATTTCTACAGATTGATCAAATTGATCAAACAACCGGTCGTCATAATTCATTGTTTTGGGAAATGAAGAAACTAAGCTTATACACTTGGGACATAAGATCGTGAAGATCATAGACTCCGTGCAACTAAGGATGCTTCATTATTATTATTATTACTGTTGTTGTTGAATTAGGGATGTCTTAATCTTCATGAATTGAGTAATTAATTAGAGTGGGAATGTGTAACACGGTTGGAGATTAAAATAAGTCATTTAACTTGCCTTTTCATTTTGCAAAACCTCCATCCAAAATGATTATTAAAAAGAAATTAAGAAGGTGTGAAAGGAGCACTATCAGCAGGGACAAGGCATGAAAGTCTCATAGCCTTTGTACACGTGAGTTACAATCAGAGAACGAGTTCCATCCAAAACTAGCATAATGGATCATAACAATTAAAACAGCAAAAATCAATAGAAACCTGATTGATATTTTTTGTCGAGGTTATTGTATCATTCCATGCTTTTAAAACGAAAATTTTGGCCTTTTTTGGATGAAAGAAAACAAATCTTATACTAATTTTTTTCTCTTCTAGGTTTTCAAAATTCAAGGGACCAAACCACAATACTCAATCCTTAATTAGGTCAAATGTTCTTATTTGGATCCAGATTTTGCATTCAAATTATCATTACTAAACTGATATACTACATTGATTTGTTATTTTATTTGGAGAAAATGCTAGATATTGATATTTTATTTGGACAAAATGCTGGCTGCAAGACCCTCCTTGTTCTTACTGGTACAATTGTGGCCTCTATTGCTACTTGCCTATTGATGTAAGTCAACATAGGCTTCTCAAAAGAATGGATTGAGAGAGTGAATTTATACAAATTTAAAGTAATTGCAAGTTATGTAGAATTTGACAGAATTGTGCAACTTGAGAAGAATGACTATAACATCTTCAATACAGATTGGATTGATCTGATTCTAGTGGCAAATAAAAGATAACTCGTGGGACTATAAATTTTGTGGAGAATATTTTTCTAGATTCTAAGTGAAAGATATGCTAAAATGGACTAAAAGGAACATAAAGTGCAAAAATGGATTCTAAAAAATTTTTAGGATGCAAAAATAAAAAAATTATATTTGATGAAGTAAATGTAGAGTGTCTTACTTCTCTTCTAGGATGTAAGTCAATTCCAAAGAGAGCCTACAACTCTTTTAAGATGTAGAAAAGAATAAAATACTAACTCTTCTAAGATGGAATGAAACCTCTTTAAGGTTTCAAAGGCTTAGACTCAATTCTTCTAGGATGGGTCTGTGCTCATTGGATTTGCAGCTCTTCTAGGATGCAAATAAAAATAGAAAAATTCCAACTCTTCAAAGTTGAAATGAAATTCTTCTAGGTTTCAAGAGATGAACTCTTCAAGGTTCGAAGGAGAACATAAGCTTTATTCCAAATTTTATTTACCAATCATATTTCTATTACATGAGAATTACTCACTATTTATAGGCTTTACAAACCCTTAAATAACTTAAAATAATCTCAATCATCCCCTATAATTTTAAGATTGAGATTATACATAGAAAAAAAAATGGTTCAATAATTTTATTACGAAGAAACTTGTCTCAATATATTAATTATTGTTCTTAGGCATAGAAACTTGTTTCAAGGAGAAGACTCTAGAAAGAAACTTTTAGTCAATCCATATGAAGAGTCACACTAGTAGAAAATATATACAGAAGCTTCAAAAAGAATGTCCACATCATCATCCACCAAAGCACATAAAAAGACTATTCTGCACGTATTCAATAAAAAGGTCATAACACTCTAAATATAGTTTGGATTAATATAAAATAAAATCTTTACAAAATTTAACTCATAAGTATCTTAAAATTTAAAATATAAATATTTTAAAAATAGCCTTAAAATTAGTACATGTGTTGAAAATTGATTTTCACAGCATATACCGTATGGGCTGGTCTGGATTTAGTTGTGATGGTTTCAAAATGAGTTGTAGTGCTTGTAGATCACGAGTTAAGCTTGGGCTTTGTCTGAGCCTTGGCTTCATTATGGATTGACCTTCTAAAAATATGAGGTTGTCTCACTTAAATAGAAAATTGGAAGGGAAAAACCCCATAGGTGTAGACGTGGCCTGCTTCATTCTCCCTTTCTTTAAAAGAATTCATTCTTGAATTCTTTTTCCACCCAAAAGTACTTGATCTTCGTCAGGGTCAAATGGAAGATAAATAAATTCATCAATCATTAGATTACCATATATGTTATGCCTATAATGTGTGTAGATACCGTTCCAAACATTGACAAATTGGATATGTGATGATGGTAGGATAATACATTCATTTAACTTTACTAATTCTGGTGTATGGTAAAATGGATATGTATCCAACTTTAATATCATGGTTAGAAATTCTCTCTTCCAAAGCTCTGATACCAAATGATGTAAGTCAATCTATGTTTTTCAAAAGAATGAATTAGGAGAGTGAATTTATACAAATTTAAAGTATTCACAAGTTATGCAGAATTTAATAGAATTGTACAATTTAAGAAAAATGCTTGTAACTTCTTCAATACAAATGGGAATGATATTATTCCAATGGTAAATTAAAGATAACTTATAGGGCTATAAATTTTGTGAGAATATTTTTCTAGATTCTAAGTGAAAGAATAAGAAAATAATATTTGACGGAGTGAAGGTAGAGTGACTTACTTTGCTTCTAAGATGTAATCAACTCCAAAGGTGACCTAAAAATCTTCTAGAATGTAAGTAAATAATAAATTTCATCTCTTATAGGATGGAATGAAACTTCTTCAAGGTTTCACGGGCATAGACACAACTCTTCTAGGATGGGTCTGTAGCTCAATGGATTTGCAACTCTTCTAATATGCAAATAGGGATAGAAAAATTTCAATTCTTCAAGTTGAAGTAAAACTCTTCTAGATTTCAAGAGATGAGCTCTTCAAGATTCAAAGGAGAAGACAAGTTTTAATCCAAATTTTATTCACCAATCATCTTTCTATTACATGAGAATTAGTCACTATTTATAGGCCTTACAAATCTTTAAATAACTCACGATAATATCAACCATTCCCTATAATCCTAAGGCTAAGAATTGTACATAGAAAAAATAAAAGAAAAACATAAATGATTTAATAATTCCATTACATAAAAACTTGTCTCAATATATTGATTCTTGTTCCTATGCATTGAAACTTGTTTCAAGGAGAAGACTCTAGAAAGAAACTCTTAGTCAATCCATCGATGAGTCACACAAATAGAAAATGTATAAAAAAAATTTCAAGAAGAGTGTCCACATCATCATCTACCAAAGCACATAAAAAGACTGTGTCTGCACATGTTCTATAAAAATGTCATAACTCTCTAAATATAGCTTGGAATAATATAAAATTAAATCCCTACAACATTTAACTCATAAGAAAACAATTTTCATGTTTTGAGTATTTTAAAATTTAAAATATAAATAATATAAAATTATCTTTGTAGTCAGTACATGTGTTGTAAGTTGATTTCATAGCATGGACCATATGGGCTGGTTCGGACATAGTTGTGATGGTTCTAAAATGAATTGTAATGCTTTTAGGCCATGAGTTGATCTTGGGCTTTGCTTGAATCTTGACTTGATTATAGGTTGACCTTCTAAAAACATCAAGAGGGCTCACTTGAATAGAAAATTAGTAAGGGAAAACCCCATGAGTGTGGATGTGAGTTGCATCAATTTTCTTTCTCTAAGGACTGCCAAAAAGGTTTATACTCACTCATGATGTTCTTAAATTTTTTTTTGTCATTGAAGATGTGACCCCTCTATTTGTCCTTAAAGATCCAACAAACAACATTCAGCCAAATTATTACACTAGCAAACTATCTGACTTCTGTGGATTCTATTCTACTCATTTTCCATTATATTGATTTATTCTACTAATTTTCCTTTCTGTTGTTTTGAAATGATTATGCATTTTCCCCCTGGCCAACCATATTATAGATTTTGAAATTTAAAATTTTAAGTTATTTGTGTTAAACTAATTTATGTTAAATAAATTTATGTTTATTTTTCTTGTGTTAAGTTATTTTATATCAAGTTGTAGTCTGACAAGGATCAGGTTTTATGTTGGTGGTCTTTATTTGAAAGTCTTGAGATGTATATATAGATGTGGTTAATAGATGTATTGTAGTGAATGTTGGGGTCTAATGAAATGAATGTTTATGTGGGTGGATGCATTATATATATATATATATATATATATATATATATATATATATATATATATATATATATATATATATATATATATATATATATATATATATATATATATATATATATATATATATTTCTTTTCACAGGTTATAGGATGTAATGATACAGAATTAGATTTTATATTTGAAAAAAAAAAAACACCACATATTACGGCATTTCTAACAAACCCTGCTATATGGGCATTTAAACCAACACAATGTTTCTACAAAACGCCAGGGTAAGTATATTTTGCAACAGTATTTATTTCAAAAGCCGCAGTTTATCTAACTTTTTTTTGGGTAAGTAGATATTTTATTAAAACCTGTTGTCGACCCCGATCAGATTGGTCTCTAACTCGCTTGTAATTCTGACAAAAATGAAGAAGGGACACCATAATGATGGTCGAGTGGAGACACCCTTTGGCCACTCTGATGCCTAAGTTAGTCTGAAGGACAAGCAGTATGGGACAGGTAAGAGAGGTTGTCCCTTTGAATGAAGGGGATTTGTGTAGCCAACTTGCTCTGAGCTCAAGTACTAGAAAATGACCGTATGTTTACCTGGGTATGCTTCCTCTATTTATAAGTTTGGAGTGACCTCGATGTGGGAGCTTGACATGTCTCCTGTTGTGGTAGAATGTCCTCCCTAAAGCGTGACTCACTTCCATTGATTTGGTGATCAAGTGATCTTCTACTGAGTTATCTGTAAGACTCACACTCCACTAACAGGTCTAACCGTGTCGTGCTAGGTCTTCCCATCATTGCTGGATCAAGCGGATCAACCATATGAAGAAAGACCACGAGATCAAGTAAGCGAATCGATTCAAAAACACTTAAAACTAAGTGTATGGTCGACTACCTAGGTAGGTATGGTCGACCATACAAGGAAAAATAAAGACCATTGATAATTAAACGTACTGTAGATGTTTTTAAGTGTATAGTCGATGGATTTTGCTACCGTACGTTCGACCGTAAGACCCCAAATCAGACTCCGAGTTTGAAAACTTTTCAAATAGAAAGGGGTTCTCTTTCCTATTGTTGAAAAACTATATATGGAGAGTTTCTCTCTTTATAGAAAGGACGTTCCTCAACATTTTTTTATTTTTTTGGAACAATAGCAAATCCTAGAGGAAGAGAAGGAAGAGAAGGAGAAGGAGAGAAGACTAAGAAGAATGTTTTGCAAAGAAGGTTTTGGTTTTCTACTATAGGCCAAGTTATGAAACTTATCTCTGAATATGTAAATCCCATTGAATAAGGTTTCTATTGTGGAATGGAGATGTCAAACTATTATGATTCTTGTGATCCTTGGAGTAAATCTCAAGGATAACTATTAGAGATAGGTTTAGTGATAATGGTTAATGAGAAGCTGTAAATAATGGTCATAGGATAACCTTAGGATGAACCCAAGTGAAGAGCCAAGAAATTAACTCAGGAGGAACTCGGGTTGAAAGTAAATTTTGATCAAAAATCATATGGTCGCAATTACAGTCGACCATAGGATGACCAGAGATTCGACCACAGCCATTCTCAAAGAATTCAGGAAACGTATGGTGGTATTATGGTCGCCTGTGGTATGGTCGACACAGCACGAGACCATAGGACCAATCAATCACCTATCAGTGATCTGTTTTGATTTTTGACTACTATAATATATTACACATGAATCTTAACATAAATTCATATAATTTTTAGGTTACTAAATTGATTCAAAGGAAATTTCAAGGCTTGGGAGGAGATCGAATATTATTAAAAGGTGAGGGAACAAGACCTAAACTAATTGGATAATAACAAACTATCTTATTTTATTGAGTCTAATGTAATGATTGATTCTATGCTTGTATGCTTGTAATGTACATCTCACATGTCATCTAATATTACTGTTATATTCTACTCATGTCTATTTATTTCTGTCTATTTATAACATGATGATGATGATGCTAGGGATAGACATGTGATTGTGTGTATGTGGTCAGTATATTGGATGCGAGTGGAGCATTAGGAGGAGGACGTGGTATTGTGGTTCAGCCTAGTCACCAGACTTTAGCTCTATCTCTACTCAAGTCTTGTCCACTGATATCGTCGTATCGCCATTACCTTATTAGAACTATTATGTCATAGGGCATCAGAGGAGGTGGTCTAGGACCGTGTGGTCTTTGACTCTGTCGGGGGTCCTTAGCTCTATCTCTATGGACTTATTGAGGGATGCTGGGGTGAGGCCTTGGATACATTGGATGGCATTAGAATTGGTTAGTTGCGAGCCCAGTTTGCAAGCCCTCGTCAATAAGGGCTTACGTGTTGGTATGGGTAGGACATCAGGGAAAGTGTTGGCGGTATGTGATCGGACACTTTAGCTCTATCTCTATTCTATGGTGGGTGTATATGGGAAGATACTGGTGTTTGATCCATTGGACGGATTCACACACTTGCAGTGGCCGTCAATCTTTTCTATAGCAATTGTAAACTTAAAAATCAGACCAAATATATGAATTGAAAGCATGCATATATTTACATATTGTTTTGTTTGCTCACTGAGCCGTGATGTGCGCTCACCCTTTAGACGTCAAATATTTTTAGTTAATGATGCAGGTCCTACTATAGAAAATTACGTGAATACGTCGTCATATGGACACATGGCGGCTATGGATGTAGAAGCTATGGAAGATGTGCATGATCCTTCATGCGAGTGCAACCAATTTATTTTTGAGTATTTAGTTATTTTTGAGTACTGGAACTTATAATGGATTATTTACTTTATGTCTTGAGTTATTCGGAGATAACTGGACTAAATATTTATTTTATCACTGTTAGACTTTAGTTCATTAATTATAAAGACTTCCGCTTGTTAATTTATTATCTCTGATTATTACCGTAAAATGTGTTTAGTTTGATATGGTGGGTACGACCTATACGAGATCCTGGTTGAACCATTGGTTTATTGATGGTTCATCACACCACTAGTTAGTCCAGAATTGGGGTGTAACATCATCAGACAATAAGACCTCTTTCTCAGGAGTCTGTTAACTTCCCCTTGGCTGACATTTAGGGGGAAAGTTTGATCTTCGTATTTATATGAATGGACCCCACTCGTATGCTATAGTACAACTGGCAAGTAGCATGTAGATCTATATGTCGAGGTCCGCTTGGTGAGGTGCTGAGACTTCTGCTTTGAAGAGATACCAAGGCCGTAGTACTGCGAAGCTCCAAGGCCTTTAAGGGCATGAGGCTCTGAGACCTTCATGATAGCGATGCTCCAAGGCTCTTCAATATTCTCATTGGTAGTTTCGGTTCATCAGGAGTTGTTTTGTCTTATACATGCAAGTTTAATTATAAGAATTGGGACCTTCCCCCAAGGGCTTGGTCGCTAATATACATGTGTCGAAACTTGATTGGGGGAGGCGTATTCTCCCGTATCAGATGCCCCTTGCCCTTTCCTACTTCTTGAAGGTGGAGAGAGTGATACATCTTTTCGTTCTTTGTCCAAGGCCCATGAGGCTGCCCCTGGAGAAATCATAACGGTTACCTTTTGGGTGAGATTTATAATTTTTAATCATGGGTCCCGCCACTTACCTTGTTTTTCGTCGGTCGCTTTGTCACGTCATAAACATGGCCATAGAAGAATGAGTAGGGTGCGTCCATGTGGACTTTTACTTTTACGACGTGACAATTACAACTGTTTCAAAGGTTACTAGCCCATTATGATCTACGTTCGGATTTTTTACCCAAACGTGTGATCCTTATATACTATTTATTCTCTTTACCATCTTCTTTCTACTTTCTTCTTCGATCTTCTCTGGTTTTTCTTGCTGTTCTTTCTTTTTTTTTCACCGCATAGCACTTCATAGATATTCATCACTTACAAGTAAGTATGGGTAGGTTTAGGAAACCCATCAGTAGGGAAGATACTAACACTGAAGAGGAAGCTCAAGGCTCGGACGTCGCAAGGCAACGTGGCTAGGTTTCCACTTCCACTGCCATCCTTCTTGTCATTCTTGAGGAAGGATGGGGTTGGCATAATGAGGTCCGGAGGGCTAGGCCTATTCAAGCTTCCCAGATATGGGCAGCAAACCTTGGACCCTAGCAATCTTCTAGAGTCTCTTTCAGTACTAACTATGCCGCTAATAAGATACCAAGCCGGATGACTCAGGGTCGCCTAGATGCCATTAGGGAGCTTTACAAGGTCCCTAAGAAATTCATCTTTACACTACCAGAACCAAAGGATCGAATGTGTTCTCCTCGCAATGACACCATTGTAGTGTACGAAGAAATGTTCCAGTTAGGGTTTCAGCTTCTTCTTCCCCTCTTTTACTTTGAGCTGTTGGATAGTTGCAGACTGGCACCTCCGTAAGTTACCCCTAATGGATGGAGAGAGATTACTAGTTTCTTAGCCCGCTCAAGGTTGGACGACTTGTTTACCGAGGTTGTCCTCTTCAAGAAATTCATCCCCCTTGTCTCCGGAACACCCACTGCTGGGAAGGTTGGTACTACTTCCAACGTCGAGGTGATTCGTCTTACACTTCGGCGAAAGACATCATCACCTTGCACCATAACTGGAAATTCAATTTCTTCGTTGTCTCCTGGGATCCATTACCCAGGGACACTTGGCCTCGTAACATTTGGTCCAAGCCTATCCTGTCCTTGGTTAATAATGTCCCACTAATTAGCCAGGACTTGAACGAGTTTTTTAAGGTAATCTGCATCATTCCTCTCCTGACCGTAGAGCAGCTGACTAACCTCTCATTTTTCCAGAATGCTGGGCTAGGTAAGCCCTATTTTTATAACTAACTCCATTTTCTGTATTATATGACACTTGACATTCATTTTTCTAATTGACAATAGACATCGGATTGGAAGATCTTGTTAAGATGCTGATGACCGAGAGCCCTCCGAAGGAGACCGATGTGGTCGAGGCCCAAACTTCTACGGGTCCTCGAGAAGATACTACCAAGTTCATCGAGCCTATTAAGGTAGCTGAGCATTCTTCCCCTCTTGTGGTTTTTTCTTTTTGGCAAGAGGTTGGCGCAACTGAGGGTGGTGTCGATACATAGGAGATTGACCCTGAAGAGGGCACGGAGCTTTGTACTTGTGAAAAAAGGAAGCGCCGTCATGAGGAGAGATCTAACAAGAAGAAGAAGAAGAAGAAATCTTCCTGGAATGAGGGGGAGTGTCACACCCCAATTCTGATCCAACCAGAACGGTGTGAGTGAACCGCCATTGAACCAACGGTTCACACCAGGATCTCGAATAGGCCGTGTCCGCTCATACAAACCATTACACATAACCACAATCAGAATATAAATATACAGCGGAAGACTTTAAATAGAATGAACTGAGTATCTATTGATAATTTAAATAAATATCCAATTATTCAAATTCAAACACATAAAATATTATCCGTACATCCATTTAATCCAACCAAAAATAACTAAAAGAAATAAATAAAAGTCCGATCAAAGGTACACGCAGAAAGGGCACTCGCATGAAGCGTCATGCTCGTCCTCTCCTGCCTGCACATCCAAAGCAGCAACACCTCCATACGCCGGAGCGTTCATGTAGTCATCAACAGTATAACTTGCATCAACATCTAAAAACAATGTGTACACAAAGGGTGAGCTCACAACACAGCTCAGTAAGACAATCAGACAGTTTCACAATATTATGCATGAGTAACAATCAATTTTATGCTGTGGTCTGGTTTTAAGTTTGCAATGTGCTATAGAAAGGTTTGGTGGCCCCCGCACCTCTATACACGATTGTGTGGCACCTCATGGATCACACCCTCATTGGCCCACATGCACCCATCATGGAATAGAGATAGAGCTAAGATACCCCCATACCTCCCCTGATACTCTACCCATACCAGTACCTAAGCCCCTACTGGCCAGGGCTCGCAAACTGGGCTCGCAACTAACCAATCCTATATGTCATCAATGTATGCTCTATCCCAGCACAGCCGTCTACGGCATAGAGATAGAGCTAAGGCGTTCCCACACCTCCCCTGATGCCCTATCCACAACTAACCCATTAGGATAGATACATAACGCAGGTAGACCCTATCCCAACATAACTCCCTACGGCATAGAGATAGAGCTAAAGCATCGTGGACAAGCCAACGTCGACTCGGAGACAACAATGCCACATAACCATGGCCAGGCCAACATCAATATCGGAGACCACCGTACCACGACCTTCCCCTGATGCCCCACCCGTACCAAGCATGTTAAGACAGAATACTACAAAAAGGTGTGAAGAGCGATCCCAGGCCCATGCCCCACTCCACACAATAACGAAAACAATCACATCCTATCAATGCATGAACAATAATAATAACTGAAAGTAAAGGATGGCATGTGAATATGCACAAACAACACATCTCATATATAATCAGGTGATTAACAACGATTTACTGTCCATTAATTATTAGGTTTAGATCAGATTCCCTTACCTGACGCTAGTTTGTTAGCTTGCTCCACGTCGCAAGATCCAAACGATATGTCACAAAGTCCTACAACATTATTAGGGTTTCATTAGAATATTTTTCTTAGGGTTTCATGTTGGTCGGGAACCAACATGGTTACAAAATACCCTCACAGAGCTGACCGGTGGCATGTACCGATCGCAGCTCTGTGGGAAAAACTGGCGACCGGTATGGTCAGCCGGTCCCCACAGACCAGCCTCCCGAGGGATACCGGTGGCAACATACCGGTCGCACTATGTGCAACCGGTATAGTCAACCGGTATGTCTCCGAAAGACCATACTTGGGTTTTTCGACTGCCGTCGATCATCCTCCATGGATTTTCAGGGTTTCTCCTATCCATTCTAAGTCTAAACTTGGAGTTAGAGTTATCCCCAACTCATTCGAGTCTCGTTTCGATGAATATCATCTCGAAACTCAAATCTAGGGTTTGACGGCAACTTAGGGTTTATTGGCCAATTTAGGGTTTTAGATCAATACCTACTTGCATGGTATTGATCCACCCATATAACTATCATAGGATAAGAAGAACAGTTAAAACACTTACCATTGACTGGCGTAGCGTGAGCTTCGTCGAACGGTAATGGCGGCACCTTCTTTTTCTTCCTATCTCCTTCTCCTTTCCCACCTCTTTCTCTTCTCTAGGGTTTGTGAGAGATAATTGAAAGGATTTGAGGAGGTTTAAGGGTGTATTTATAGGCTAAAAATAGGGTTTAGTAACCCTACTAGGATTAGGAAACTTTCTAGGATTCGAAATCAGGAAAGTGGAACCCTCATAAGTCAATTTTTGGATCTCCGCACTTAGCTGCGCAGACTATACCGGTCAACCGGTACCAAGACCGGTACCATCGACCGGTCAACATAAAATCATGTTGATTTGATCGTATTTGGTCCGATTTCGTACCTGTTTGTCATCCGCTCGTCCCGTCTGGCCCGGTGATGATCGAAAGACCTGCTACGACATAAAACCAAGGTTTAGACCGGGTTTACGGAGTGCGGTCTTACAGGGAGTCTTGAGGTATAGATCTTCTCTTCCTCTTGTTTTTCTTTGATAACTTGTTTTTATTTTATATGTTTTGTTTAGCAGTTGGCCATGCGAGGGACCATTCTGTCGAATTCACTCATCCCTAGGACATAGAGGATGATGTAAAGTCTTTCATGCCCGAGGTCAACATATCAACCCGTCAATCGGCCCTCCAAGCTCCCGCTGTAGCAGAGGAGCTCATCCGAGCTATGAGGCTTCCTGTGGACAAGGCAAACTAAGACAAGATGACACTCGGCGAGGCCTTTAACCGCGAGGCTTGTCATCATATCGAGGTAATTACTGTTGGTGTTGCTTTCTTTTCTTTGGCATTTTCTATATCATGACTTCCTTTTTTCTAGCAGACAGGCCATTTCTTACACTAAGCTTGGAAAGCATTTGTCAACATCGAGGCCAGGCTAAACTTGGCTCTCCAATGGTTGTCTGATGCCAAAACTCATTGAGATGAAGCCTATGCACTCACAAAAGGGTACCAAGAGGAGAATCTGAAGTCTTAGGGGTGGACAAAGGACCTGAAGGAGGAAGTCAAAAAGTGTAAGGCGGACCTTGTCGAAGCTGAGAAAGAAAAGACCATACTTTGGCAGGAGTAGGATGATGCTGGGAGGAACGGAATTCCTACGAGGGTCTGAAGGAGACCTGCGTGCGTCTTGAGGAGGAAGTTTAGAATGCCAGGTCCACTATTGAATCAACAGAGAAAATTATCCAGGACAAACGCATTACTCACAGTGCTGCTTTGGCAAAGCTCGAGGCTGCTTCTGATGTCAAAGTTTGGGAGGCAGGGAGAAAAGCCTTGGAAGAATTTAAGGCCGGGTCAGAATACAAGAAGACTGTGATAGAGTCTTTGCTCAAGCTGATGATGCCGATTTTGACTGAGACCCAGGACTTTGTTTGGGCCACATATCCCCGTTTTGACCTCTCACCAGTTAGTGCTTTCAAGAAGCTTCTTGGAGCCACTGGCTCTCCGAGGGCCTCGCCACTTCTGTTGCTCCCTTCTTCTTCGGATCAGTCTACCTCTCTGCCTTTGGAGGTTACAATCGAAAATTAACCTGCCTTCATCCCTCCTGAGTCGACCCCTCAACCTGACCAAGTTGAAGAGACCTCTCCTGCAGAAGTTCCAATTCTTCCCTCGGAGCAAGTTCCCCCCACGGCCGAGCCATGAAAAAGAAGAATTAAAGTTTGGAAAGATCTTTTTTTTTAATGTACAAACTTTTCCTATCTTTTTCTATATGTATAAATTTGTTCCATCAATGAACAAGCTTTTTCTTCACTCCTATGATTTTTGTTCTCTGAAATTGACATTTGAAGTCAAGATATACTACCCTTGCTTAGGATAATTATTCACCCTCCGAGCTTCGAAGCCCTTGGGGCAAACGGGGGTGTCGAAGATAGTCTCTTGCATTGAGGTTTGCGTCGATAAAGTTGACCCTCCGTGCTTCGGCTCCTCGAAATGGTGTTGAAGCCAATACTTATCCTTACTTAGGATAATTATCCACCCTCCGAGTTTCAACGCCCTTAGGACAGCTGGGGGTGTCGAAGATAGTCTCTTCCAATTGAGGTTTGCGTCGACAGAGTCAACCCTCCGTGCTTTGGCTCCTTGAAATAGTGCTAAAGCCAATACTTATCCTTATTTTGGATAATTATCCATCCTCTGAGCTTTGAGGCCCTTGGGCAGCCGGGTGTGTCGAAGATAGTCTCTTCCAATTGAGGTTTGCATCGACAGAATCGACCCTCCTTGCTTCGGCTCCTTGAAATAGTGCTGAAGCCAATGCTTATCCTTACTTAGGATAATTATCCACCCGCCGAGCTTTGAGGCCCTTGGGGCAGCCGGGTGTGTCGAAGATAGTTTCTTCCAATTGAGGTTTGCGTCGATAGAGTCAAGCCTCCTTGCTTCGGTACCTCGAAATGGTGCTGAAGCCAATACTTATCCTTACTTAGAATAATTATCCACCCTCTGAGCTTCAAGGCCTTTGGGGTAGCTAGGGGTGTCGAAGATATTCTCTTCCAATCGAAGTTTGAGTCGAGAGAGTTGACCCTCTGTGCTTCAGCTCCTCAAAATGGTGCTGAAGCCAATACTTATCCTTACTTAGGATAATTATCCACCCTTCGAACTTCGAAGCCCTTGGGGTTACTGGGGGTGTCGAAGATAGTCTCTTCCAATCCCTCTGTGCTTCGGCTCCTCGAAATGGTGCTAAAGCCAATAACTTATCCTTACTCAGGATAATTATCCACCCTCTGAGCCTCGAGGTCCATGGGGTAGCCAGGGGTGTCGAAGATATCTCTTCCAATCCCTCCGTGCTTCGGCTCCTCGAAATGGTGTTAAAGCCAATATTTATCCTTACTTAGGATAATTATCTACCCTCTGAGCTTCAAGGCCCTTGGGATTACCGAGGGTATCGAAGATAGTCTCTTCCAATCGAGGTTTGCGTCGAGAGAGTCGACCATCCTTGCTTCGACTCTTTGAAATGGTGCTGAAGCCAATACTTATCCTTACTTATGATAATTATCCACCCTCCGAGCTTCGAGGCCCTTGAGGCAGCCGAGGGTGTCCAAGATATTTTTTCTATGATAAGTACAGTATATTTCTTGTAACCAAGCATCTTTATTGATTTTTACTTGATTTACAATACTTTACGAACAAAACTTTCGTAAATTCGATGCATTCCACGTCTTTGGGACAGCCTCTGTCACACCCTAATTCTGAACCAACCAGAATGGTGTGATGAATGGTCTATGAACCAACAGTTCAACCAGGATCTCGTATAGGCCGTGTCCATTTGACCAAACCAGATACAACCACAACCATAATCAGAGTAAATAAACAATAGCGGAAGTCTTTAATATTAATGAATTGAGTATCTAACAGTGATAACATAATTAATCCAATTATCTCTAAATGACTCAAGACATAAAATAAAATAAAGTAATCAATTACAAGTTCTGATAATCCAACAACTAAATCTAATCGAAAACACATGAGTTACACTCGCACGACGAATCATGCGACTCCATCATAGCTTCCACATCCATCGTAGCAACATGTCCATACATTGGTGTATTTATATAATCTTCCAGGGTAGGACCTGCATCATCAACTAAAAATATTCGACGTCGAAAGGGTGAGCACACATCATGGCTCAGTGAGCAAACAAAACAATGCAACAAACATATGCATGCATTCAATTCATATCTTTGGTCTGGTTTATAAGTTTACAATGTGCTATAGAAAGGATTAGTGGCCGCCGCACCTCTATACACAAGTGTGTGAAGCCGTCCAATGGATCAAACACCATTTTCGTCCCACATTCACCCATCATGGAATAGAGATAGAGCTAAAGTGTTCAGATCAAACACCGCATAACACTTCCCCTGATGCCCTATCCATACCAACATGTAAGCCCCTATTGGCGAGGGTTTACAAACTGGGCTCGCAACTAACCAATCCTAATGTCAAATAATGTATCCAAGGCCTCACCCCAGCATCCCTCAATACGTCCATAGAGATAGAGATAAGGCCCCCAGGCAGAGTCAGAGACTACACGGTCCGAGACCACCTCCCCTGATGCCCTACGACGTAATAGGTTTGCTAAGGTAATGACAATACGACGATGTTAGTGGGCAAGACTTGAGTAGAGATAGAGCTAGAGTCTGGTGACCAGGATGAATCATAGTGCCACGTCCTCCCCCTGATGCTTTACTCGCATCAAGCATACTAACCACACACATACATTCACATGCCTATTCCTAACATCATCATCATCATCATCATGTTATAAATAAACAGAATTAAATATGCATGAGCAGTAATAGCAGGAATATTAGATGACATGTGAAATACACATTACAAGCATACAAGCATAGAATCATTCATGACATTGGACTTAATAAGTAAAACAGTTTATTATTAGCCAATTAGTTTAGGTCTTGTTCCCTCACCTTTGGTCGATGGTTGTTCCTCGTCCAAGCTTTGTAAAATCACTTTTAGACCACTTGGAAACCTAACAAATTTATAGATTTTAAATTAAAATTTATTTCCATTAATCCAGACTTCCAGAAGCTGAGTGGTCGCAGGTGCGGCTGTACCTGTGGTCTCAATTTCTGCGACCACAGGGTGCGTGACCGCAAGGTGTGGTCGCATATCATGCGACCATACATGCGACCACACCCTCCCTGAAACTTCTCCGAGGGCGTGTGGTCACTATGTGTGGTCGCATACCATGCGAACATACATGCGACCACACCCTCCCTGAAACTTTCCTGAGGGCGTGTGGTCGCTATGTGTGGTCGCATATCATGCGACCATACATGCGACCACACCCTCCCTGGAATTTTCCCGAGGGTGTGTGGTCTGTTATGTGTGTCTCGTATGGTCGCATATCATGCGACCACACATGCGACCACACCCTCCCTGGAATTTTCCCGAGGGTGTGTGGTGGATTATGTGTGTCTCGGGTGGTCGCATATCATGCGCCCACACATGCGACCACACCCTCCCTGGAATTTTTTCGAGGGCGTGTGGTCAATCACATGTGCCTCGTGTGGTTTCATATCATGCGGCCACACATGCAACCACACATGTGATGGTTAACTTTTCCATTCCCAACTCAATTCCTTCATGTTTTGATTCCTTGGCTTATCATCATGATCCTTCCTATGATTGTTCTATGGCTTAAAATTCATATTTTACAAAATCCATCATCCTAATAGATTCCCTCCATGGATCTCTTAGAATTTGTCCATGGTTTGATGATTGGAGTCTCACTTTGGATCACTATATCCTCCATGATCTATTCTAGGTATTAAATTGATGTGGGGGGATGGTTTCATACCTTAAACTTGTTGAAGATTTAGAGTTCTCTCTGAATTTCCTCCTCTTAGTCTTCCTCTTCAATTCTCCTTATCTTCCTCCTCTTTTCTTTCTCTCTCTTTCAGTTTGAGTTCTAAAAGGATGAAAGAGGCTAAGGGACGTCTTATATATAGAGGAAAACCCTCCATATAGAGTCCCACTTAGATTAGGAAAGAACCCCCTTCAGATTAGGAAGGTTTCCTAATCACGGAGTCTGTTTGACTTCGTGTGGTCGCACATGGGGTCGTAGAATCCATCGACCACACAGCCAAAAACTTGCGATCACACGTCCCAGACTCCAGTGGTCGCATTTTTTTGAGGTGTGGTCGACCACACCTGTTTAGGTATGCGACCACACACTACTAGATAGGTGATTTTGGGTTCTATTTCATACCTAGTCTTGGGGTTTCTTCACGCACTTGGTCCGCTTGGCCCGTCCATGATAGGAAGACCTGATACAAGGTGCTAAGACTAGTTAGTACGATATGGGTCTTACAGCCTCGCCGTCCATTCTTTGTAGGTGGTATGCCCCTATCCTTGTTTATTTTTATCACTTTATATGATCCTTCCCAGTTTGGAACTAATTTTCCTCATCTAGTTGGTTCCAAGGCCAAGGTCTTCCTCAGAACTAGATCACCTACTTGGAACAGCTTCTCATTTACTTTCTTGTTATAGTGATTGGCTATCTGAGCTTGGTATATGACGTTCTTTTGGTGAGCCGCCTCCCTTACTTTTTCTAGGATGTCAAGGCCTATCAACATATTTTTTTCTATTTGTTTCTTCATCAAAGTTTATCGTTCGGAAGGACCTATGGACGACCTCTACGGGTATTACCGCTTTTGCTCCATGGCTAAGCATGAAGGGGGTTTCTCCTGTGGGTGTCCTGCTAGTTGTCCTGTATAACCAGACAATGCTTGGAACTTCCTCCACCCATCTTTTCTTTTCCTCTCTCAATTTCCTTTAATCCACTTAGGATTTCTTGGTTTATCACTTCTTCTTGCCCGATCCTCTTCTTCAGACACTCGAGGATGGTTATGTTGGTGACCTTGACTTGTCCATTTGATTTCGGATGATGCACTGAGGTGAATTATTGGGTGATCCTATATTGATTGCAGAAGCCTCAGAATTTGTTCGAATTGAACTGCTTCCCATTGTCAGTAACCACCGCTTGTGATATCCCATATTGGTAGACCACAGAGAGCTTGAGGAATTCTCTCACCTTTGAGGCTATTATCTTGGGCATCGGCTCCACTTCTATCCATTTGGTGAAGTAGTCGATGACCACAATCAGGAACTTATTTTGCCTCAATCCTGCAGGGAACGGCCCTAGAATGTCTATCCCTCATAGAGTAAAGGGAATCGAGCTCGTTATGGGCTGTAGTGGTGCAGCTGGCTGATCCTGAATTTTGACGTGTCTCTAGCATTGTATGCACTTCTTTACATACTCCTCGCACTATTTCACTATGCTGGGGAAGTAGTAGTCGTGTCTAATTAGCTTTTGTGCCAAAGTCCATCCTGCCAGATGACTGCCGCAAAATCCTTCATGGACGTCTTCAATTACACCTCGAGCCTCGGAGGGTCTTATGCATCTTAACAAGAGCAGGGAGAAGGCCTTCTTGTATAATAAATCCTCATATATGACGTAGCACTTTGACCTGCTCTGTATGTTCCTTGCCTCTTTATGGTCATCCGGGAGTATACCATTTTTCAAGAAGTCTTGGATTGGATCCATCCAACAGGGCTCGTTTGTAACCATGTTGACCTCGGCTTCATTTGTGATGATTGGTTTGTCAAGCTAGCTTAAATATATTGAGTTATTAGTCACCACTAAGTTGTCACCCAACAGTTTGGAAAATTCATCCTCTTAGGAGTTGCCTTCTTAGTCAATGCTACAGATTTCGAAGCCTTAGAATTTCATCCTTAGTTTTCTAATTTTTTCGAGGTAGGCTTGCATTTTCTCCCCCTTCACCTTGTATTCTCCCGTTACTTGTTTGAACACAACCTGAGAGTCACTGTAGATGGAGATCTATGCAATTATAAAGCACCGCGCTAACTGAAGTCCTGCGATCAACGCCTCATACTCAGCTTCATTGTTGGTAACAGGGAAACCTAATTTAACTACGCTTCTGATTTTAAAACCCTCCAGGCTAACCAACACCACTCCTTCCCCAGCTTGATTCTCGCTACTTACCCCGTCTACAAATAGTGTCCAGGGTGGCGAATATTGGTTCTAGAGTAGGGGTCGGAGGCCGTATTTGTATGGCTGTGTTGGGGTCTTCAGGGTCGTCCACCAATGTGTTTTTGATCAAGAAATCAGCTAAGGCTTAGACCTTAATAACTGTCCTTGGCTTGTAGTGGAGGCCAAACTCTCCAAGCTCTACTACCCAGTTGATCATCCTCCCTGACATGTCATTCCTTGCGAGGATCTTCTTCAGAAGCTTTGTTGTTAAAACCTCAATAGTATGAGCTTGGAAGTAGAGTCGTAACTTTCTTGCAGTAGTGACCAGTACCAAAGCACGTTTTTCTATGGCCTGGTATCGGGTCTCTGCGTCCAGTAACATTTTACTTAAGTAATATATTGACCACTACATCTTTTCGACCTCTTTAACTGACACAACGCTAACTGCCACCGAGGAGACAACTAAATACAACTGGAGCTCATCCCTCGTCTCGGGTTTGACAACCACTGGTGGGGTCTACAAATAGTTTCGTAGTTTCCTGAACGACTGTTGGCATTCTGGAGTCCAGTCAAACTTTTTATTTCCTTTGAGTATCTAAAAAAACAGCATGCATCGATCTGCTAACCTCGACATGAAGAGTCTGAGGGCTGCGATCCTTCCTGTCAATTCCTGTACTTGCTTTATGTTCTTTGGCAGATTTATATCTTGTAAGGCTTCTATCCTTGCAGGGTTGGCTTCTATCCCTCGCTGGGATACCATGAACCCAAGGAATTTTCCTGAGTGCACCCCAAAAGCATACTTAATCGGGTTCAACTTCATGTTGTGCTTCCGTAGCACCCCGATGGCCTCACGGAGGTCGTCAATATGTGTTCTCTCCTTGAGGCTCTTTACTAGGAAATCATCGACGTATACCTCCGTGTTCCTTCCTATGAATCCCATGAAAATTTTGTTTACAAGTCACTAATAGGTTGCTCCAGTACTTATTAGTTCGAAGGGCATTACATTATAGCAATACGTGCCTCGGCTCGTGATGAAGCTCGTACTTTCTTCGTCTTCCTTACTCATAGGGATTTGGTTATACCCTGAGTAAGCATCCATGAAAGAGAGTAATTCATGACCTGAGGTAGCATCTATCAATTGATCTATCCGAGGCAAAGGGTAGCAATTTTTAGGGCACACTTTATTGAGGTCGATACAATCAATACATATCCTCTACCTATCCCCCGATTTAGGCACCATTACAACATTAAACGATCACTCTGGGTATTTAACTTCCCTGATAAACCCAAGCTGAAGGATTTTTTCAACCTCCTTATTTATTATTTTCTATCAATCTGGTGTAAAGTTCTTTTTTTTCTACCTCACATGATGATGTTGGGGGTCAATGCCCAAATGGTGCTCCATAAGGTTTTTGTTGATGCCAAACATGTCTGCTGCTGATCAAGCAAATACATCGGCATTTTCCCTGATGAAGGAGATGAGCTCATCGTGCATCTTTCCTTACAAGGTGACTCCGATCTAGAATGTACGATCAGGTTGGTCTTCAGATATCAGAATCTGCATCAGCCCTTTCGTAGGGGTTCCTCGGTGAGGGGGTTTTTTTTTAGGATCTGGATCGTCTTTGAGATCTTTCAGAATGATAGACTGGACCGAGGCCTTTTCTTTATTTTTTATTGTTTCTTCCTCTCCTATGAGGAGTAAGGCCCCTGGCATTTGTCCTAATTCTATGTCATAGCACTGTTGCTAGATTCAAGTCACCTCAGCATTCTCTTGTCCCGTGGTCAGTGGGTAATTTGATCACCTGATAATATGTAGATAGGCAGCTTCAGAGTCGATGTAGAGATGATTGTCTGAGGACCACATTATAATTGGATCAGAGGTCGACTACAAGGAATTCTACATTGATAACCTTCCGAGCTGGTTTCTTCCTGATCATGAAGGGTAGGCGAATCCCTCCCTTTACGGTAACTGAGTCTCGTGTGAATCCTGTTAAGGTGTAAACGACCGGTCCCAGCATCTCGTCTTTGAAATTCATCCTCTGGAATGTATGGTAGTACAGGATGTCAGCTACACTCCCTGTGTCTACCATTATTCGACTGACGTCAAAATCTGAAATGAACACTGTGATCACCAAGCATCTTCATGCGGTGATACGATGTTTATCAGGTCGTCGTCACTGAAGATCATCAAGTCCCCTATTCTTGACTTTTTTGGGGCAAACATAATGTCAAATAGTTCCCTAGCGTAAGCTTTAGCCGACCTCGCCGAGCTATTGCCCGCTGTAGATCCGCCAGTGATCACATATGACTCAGGTATGACCAGTTGTACTTTTTGGACTGGTCTATCGAAGTCCTATGGGATGGTGTGCTCGGGGAGTCCGATCTCAACCCGTGGGAGATCCATTTGGTAACGCTTCTCCCAAAACTCCAATAGTGCTTTTGCTTTCAGTCCCCCTCGCCCGTAGGCACGTTTTGGGAACATGCTCTCATCATAGCACTAGATCCAGAGGCCCTTCTCGAGGTCTCCCTCAGTTGTGGTTGAGGACTTTGTTTGTCCTCCATCTTGCTTTCTTATTTTTTCCTACTGTATTGGGGCAGCTTTGATCATGTATGTAGCCCCTATGGTGGGTCGAATCGGGGATGGAGTACTTCCTGCTCCACCATCTTCCTTGTCATCATCATCTTTTTTACCTTTGTTCTTCTCGGCCTCGGTCTGACAGTCATCAGGGATCTCCGAGGCTGCCCTAGGTGGTGCTGGTCTTTTGTTATCCATGTACTTTTTGAGTTTACCATTTTGGATCAACTCTTCCATGGCGTTCCGTAGGTGTCACCACTCGTTAGTTGTGTACCCATGCTCATTGTGGAAGGCGTAGAATAGCCTCGGATTTCTGTTTTGAAACTTGGTAGTCATCTTGCCCGACTTCTAGAATGTGGTTTGGGACTTTTCCACCATGAATATTTCTGCTCGGATCTTTCGGAGGGGGCGATAATCCTCGTATAGCTGGAAGCTTGGGCCTTCTCCTTCTTTTTCTTTTTGGAGGGCTCCCCCTTAAAGTTTGGATCCTTCAGCTTTTCTCCTCGGTTCTTTTCTAAGGCAAGGAGTGGAGGTTTTTCTCTACTACCTTGTCCTTTTTGGAGGCTAGGTTGGCCATGGCATACTTCTCACACCTCGCCTATAATTCTACTATCGTGATGGCTGGCTTCTTGGCCAGGGAAAAGGTCAGGTTTTGATCTCTGATTCCTCCTTCGAGGGTGGTCTTGTAGACTGAGTCTTTGAGGCCTCGAATCTATAGGGCCTCGAGGTTGAACTTGTCAAGGTAAGCTCTGAGGGTCTCGCCTTCCTCCTGGACATAGTCCCTCAAGTTGTAAGATGTTTTTCTCTAGCTCTGTCAGCTTTGGAAGTGACTCAAGAAGCTAGAGGCAAGTTCCTCGAAGGAGTTTATCGTCCTTCATAGTAGGCTATTGTACCAGAGTCATCCTGCTCCTTTGAGGGTTACAGGGAATACCCGATAAACTATCTCCTCTTGGTAAGCATGCATTGCCTTCTACGCCACATAGAAATAGAGGTAATGTTCTGGGTCAGTAGTCCCATCGTAGGCCTCGACGGTCGACATCGTGAAGCCTCGATAAAGGTGCATCCTCATGATGTGCTCAGACAGAGCGCGCTCCTTAGAATACACATGCCGAAGGGGATTCAGTCGACCCTCCTCCATTCTTTGCAACTGAGCCTTCAAATCTCGGAGCTCTTCTTCTACATTCCCCTCTATTTGGTGAGGTTGAGCCTCAACCGTGGCCCTTTGTAACCTTGTCGCATCTAGTCTTGCTTGGACATCTTCTCACGGTGGTTGTGGCCTCAATTTTTTCGAAGTTAGAACTCTGCTCACACTGCGGTGAATACTTGTGGCCGAGGTGCTCGAGGAAGATGTTTGACTTGCAGCATGTGATCTCCTCGGTATACCTCCTACAGTTCTCCTGGATCAATGGCTTACCGATCCTTGAGCCCGAGGTGGTTGTGCCCCTTGGGCTTCTCTTTGGGCAGCTCCTGTGGGTGGAGACACCTCCCTGATGTTACGCGGCTCCTGACTCCCCTGATGTCGGAATGGCCTTGGTTTCTTTTTTGTCCCCTTGTGCCATGGGCAGGTGGGACATTTGCAGTTGTTGATGATCTAGTAGTCATTTGGTTAGGAGCTCGAGTTGGCGGGCAACGTTATCGAATTGTTCCCTCATCACATACTGAGGGGAATTTAGAGGAGAAATTTCTTGCTCATTGTTGAGGTTTTTGACCGCTGGGATGCGGGCTTCATTTGCTCTAGGGATCTTTCTGGAGGAGGTACACCCCGTGGAGGGTTTACCCTTGGAAGAATGTTCCTCTCGACATTGCTGTTGACGAGTGGTTGATTGTTCATTCTTTTTCGAGATCTGATTTCAATCTGTGACATTCACTAGGCCAGATACACAAGCTTCTACATGAATTCCCATAAATGATGCCAAACTATTGTTGACCCTGATCGGATTGGTCTCTAGCTCACTTGTAATTCATGCAAAAAGAAAAAAGGGATACCATAGTGATGGTCGGGTGGAGACACCCTCCGGCCACTCCGATGCCTAAATCAATCTGAGGGACAAGCAGTATGGGACAGGTAAGAGTGGTTGTCCCCTTGAATGAAGGGGATTCGTGTAGCTAACTTGCTCTGAGCTCAAGTACTAAAAATGACCGTGTCTTTACCTGGGTATGCTTCCTCTATTGTAGGTTTGAAGTGACCTGGATATGGGAGCTTGACATGTCTCCTGCTGTGGCAGAATGTCCTCCCTAGAGCATTACTCACGCCCATTGATTTGGTGATCAGGTGATCTTCTGCTAAGTCATCGGACAGTAAGATCTCCTTCTCAGGAGTCCTTTGAATTCCCCTTGGCGGACATCTAGGGGGGAAATTTGATCTTTGTATTTATATGAATGGGCCCCACTCGTACACTACAATACAACTAGCAAGTAGCATGTGGATCTATGTGTCGAGGTCCGCTTGGTGAGGTGTCAAGACTTCTGTGTTGAAGAGATATCGATGCCTCGATATTGATGAGGTGTCCAGGCTTCTATCCTACAAAGACTCCGAGGCCATAGTATCGCGAAGCTCCGAGGCCTTTAAGGGCATGAGGCTTCGAGACCTTCATGATAGCGATGCTCTAAGGCTCTTCAATATTCTCATTGGTGGTTCTGGTTCATCAGGAGCTGTTTTTGTCCATATAGACGCACCCTACTGGTTCGGATATGGTTCACCAAGGTTGGGAAAAGGAATGACAATGGAAGGAATAGAGCCAAGGATAGGAGATTGAGAGCAAACCTGGGGTGGGAGGAAGGGTTGAAGCTCCAAAGGAAACCGAACCAGGGGGAGGGAAGTCAAACAAGTTTGTCATAGAACAGCAAACAAGGAAGAAACCGGCTAGCCAGCTGGCCCGAGGGGGAAGAGGGGGCTTACATCATGTTGTTACTAAAAAATCGGCTTGTAGTCTATCTAACTTATTATATTGTATTGCAGCACTTATATAAACGCCATTTTTATAGGAGAATTTTTTAACGGCATTTCTTACAAAACGCTAGTATAGATATTTTCACAGGCGTTTGCAAAAAATGCCATAACTCAACAGCAAAGGTACCTTTAGTGACACATTTGGGGCGTATGAGCAAATGCCGGTGAATACTTTCACGGGTTTATTTAATCTATGGTGACATTTAAAAACGCTGCCATTGACCAAAATTCTTATAGTGCTTTGACATGTCATAAAAGTACACATACTAACAACCAACACTATTGCAAATACATAAATAACTATGCCCATAAATCCACAAACAAAAAAAAGAAAATAATAGGTCTAAACTCCCATTACAAAGCCTTCTCAACCATTGCCAAGTGAGCTATCTAAATTTGTCTACTCTACCCTAGAAAACACATTGTATCTGGTAAAACTAGTTTGAACCTATGGTGGCACAATTTGACTGTTAAAAAATATTTCATCACATCACTCAATAAATCCAGGCAACATTACATATATTTATATCCGTTTATTTTGCAACATCATAAGCATCCCCTATTTACTTAAAAGACTTCATTGCAGATTTTCATGTAACATCATTCTCATCATTCCATTTGCATACTACATAAGGATAAACTCACAACATTTTCAACGTAAGGAACAACATGTTAAGTCAAACAAAG
The DNA here is from genome assembly GCA_028583415.1 of Protea cynaroides. Taxonomy (NCBI): domain Eukaryota; kingdom Viridiplantae; phylum Streptophyta; class Magnoliopsida; order Proteales; family Proteaceae; genus Protea; species Protea cynaroides. The sequence goes on along the minus strand of JAMYWD010003554.1, from coordinate 8,262 downwards.
ATCATAAAAAAAACAAGTAATTAACTAAAGGTAAGAGAAATGCAAACATCTAAATGTAAAAAGAATCTTAACTACACCAACTTATACTCAAGTTAGTAATCCTCAGAATTCTCCAACTCATAAGCCCTAGAGTATTTTCTCTTTCTCATGCCAAGTCTATCTGTCTTTACTATCTTAGATCAATCCATCTTTAGGACACAGTAGAAACATTCCACATTACTAGTTTTATTTCTCTCTTTTGGATAATGTAGGCAACTTAGATGAGTATACTTTGCTGGCAAAGAATGGGTGCCTAATGTATCATCTATTTTGGTCCTCAAGTCCTTAAGCATTTCATACCACCTCTTATAATTTGTCCCAATGACAGAGGGAATAAAGGCTACCATACTTCCTGGAAAACTTACTAGACAGACATCCTGAGATATATATATATATATATATATATATATATATATATGAGTCTAAACACAATATCACAGAAATAGTAAATAATACAAGACTCGTAGATATAGATTAGCTGCACTAGTAATGTCTAAACACATATACAAGCAAATATCTTTTCTAAGAGTTAACCAAACTATACACTTATCATTTAGGACAAATACGCAGTGGACTTCTCAGTGTCTATGCAATAACTGCGAAGGAATAGTGACCTTCTAAAATCCCACCACCTTTATGTGAATGAAACCCCTAAAGTCAAAACCCTTTATTCTATATCGATAAGTATACCTAAAATTTGACAATGCTATTTTTGGATAGACACTCCCTTTTTTTTTTTTTTTTTTTTTTTTGGCTACTTTTCACAAAAGTATAAACTTCGACAATATCAATTTTAGATGAACACTACATTTCATTATTGAACCTATAAATGCACAAAATTGAAATTTGAAAAGATCATTTCATGCACCAAGTTCTTACATAACATCCACAAACCCTGTTTTGACCTATTTCAGACCCCCCTTGTATGGGGTTGACTTAATAACCTGATCCCCAAAAAAAAAAAGGTCTGCTTAGAACAACAGCAGCATGGAATATAGAATCCCAAAAATATATATTATCAATCTCTCTCAATTAGGAAAGATTGACCAATCAGTGAACCGTAACTGATGAAAATCTTTCCAGTTTGTGTGTCATGCACAGAGCAAGATATTGGGGATTCTCCAGCCACTTTAGAGTCCAGAAGTAATGGCGAAGACGGGGGAGAAGTTGTAACTTGTAAACTTGTGGAGGGGAATTCATGTCGCAAAAGTAGTCCTAAAAGCAATCAAGCAAAATGAAAGGACACAAATCCATTACATTACGTGTAAGCAATGTAAGCAATTAATTAATTATAATCTTCTTCACAAAATACAATTCAATTGAAAACTCCGATCCTTTCTATCTTATTATCACCGGGAAACAAGCTCCAGAGTCATAAAAAAATGGCTATTGGCAGAATTAGATATGCATCAAACGCTTTTTAACGGTTGACTTGCTGGGGAAGTAGATGGTTACTTCAAATTCTAAATAGCCAGCCACTTAAACCAATGTACCTGAACCTCTTTTAAACCTTGACCATGTCAAAGAGCTAGCTAAATATCTTCTCTAATCATGGGTTTTAAGTATCGGGATTGGATTGGCCGTTGATTCATATCGGTTTTAGGGTTGGCCATTATTAATACTTAGACGATATGGTATCTGATAAGTGAATCAGAATGGGTACCAATACCTAACTGATATTGGCCGACGAACACAGGACCAATACTAGCCAATATCGAAAATGTACGTATGTCACATATATCAGCATATTAGTCAATACGAATCTGATACAATGAACTAAAAATCTAAGACCATGTCTACGTACAATGGTGTTTGAACTCTCAACATGGTAGGAAAACTTTCATCAGCACTCGGTTTTGATGATCCAAAAGGCTTTCAACTTTCAAGTTGATATAGTCCCAACACGAGAGTTCATCATGATTTGGGGCCAAAATTGAGCTTCGTTGTCCAAGGAAGCACTATCGGACAACTCTTCGTTAAGTCCTCTCATATGGTACAAGTACAAGTAGATGGGAGGAATTGGTAAGGCTGGAATCACCAGATGACTGGACCTTAGCTCTTGTTCAAAACCTAACAAATAGACCGTTGTAAACCACAAAACGTTGCGATCGAAAGCATTTAGCATTGTGTGATCTCAATGGCAGTATCTCTTTAGGTTGAGTAAGAAGCTATATCTCCATAGGTTGATTGTCTCAATGCCATTTTCTCTTTGGCAACGAGTCCAGCTTAAGCCCTATTCTAGAAGGTGGAAAATCTCCTCAGCTTAGTATATATTGATTGTTCTTAGTATATGATTTTCTTATTAATACCTCTTAAGGTGTCAAAAAATTTAGAACATTACTTTTTTGCTCTCTTAGTATGATACATTTATTTTGTTAATTAAAATAGTTATTGTCATTTCATATGTCTATTCAAAGAACATACAAAACAATGCCAAACTCTTGACAAAAAGATTCTGCATAAATCACTTACAAAAAGATTGTGAAAAAACCCACTTTAGCCCGTGACTTAAAATTTTTTGGGAATAAAACAAATTAAAGGTGATATACAGAAGATGTCATGTGCTAAAAGCTCCTACAAAAGTGTCTTTCAAACAATATATATATATATATATATATATATATATATATATATATATATATATATATATATATATATATAAAAGCATATTTTTAATAAATAAAATATAAGTATAAAATTTTAAATCTAAAATTATAATATACTGTACAATATAAAAGTTATATGACAAATACAAGAATATAATTAATTGAACTAAACCCGGTTAAGCTATCTCTTGCGAACACTATACCCAAAATTTGTAATTTCTTAAGGAGACATGGTTTCTTTAATTGAGTACCTCTAAAGAAAAATCTCTAGGTCGACACCCCCTCACTTTTTTCTCTCAAGTGTAATTTAATTAGTAATTTTGGTTACACTTTGTCTACATCAAACGTAAGTCGGTAAGAGAAATTTAACTCAAAACACTACATACACTATGAGCCAAAGGCCAGTTTTGACCAGTTTTGCCGCTATTGATCTTAACAGAAATTCCTCTCTAGGGGTGCTCACCTGGAGAAACTTTGGGTTTTTTTCTTTATAGTTCCAAAAACACTCCTTCATGATTAAAGAAATCTTTCACAGAAGATTTTAAGGAGGAAGAAACCAGTTTGTGAGAAAAAATAATTATAAGGTGAAATCTAATTTTTGCTTGTAACTATCCTTCCCATTTGTAACCCTAGTATTTGATATAAGGTTGATGAAATGATCAAAGCAAAAAATAGATGCTTTTACCTAAATAAATATTAGTACCAACGTTAATGCCGATAATATAACATTATTATTTTGATTTTTTTTATTCAAAGAATGGATAAATAATCAATCTTGCTTATATCTGCTTACATTATAAATAGAAAGCTAAAGATATTGTCGCTATTTTCTATTGTATTGTACCTTTTTACAACCTTAATTAGCCAAGTATGGGTTTTGCAGAACACATAAATTTAAACATTTCTGTCAATAAATTAAATACATATAGAGGAGAAAGAATTCATTAGAAGTGGGTAAAAAAGATGCAAAAGACTCAGATACACAAGGGTGATCAGAAGACTAAAAAATCCCATAAAAAATTGAGAGATCAGACACTATTAATTATATATATCCTTGTGGTTACGTGCATATTGGCCCCGTTTGATAATATTTCTGTTCTTAGTCTGTTGCTTTTGCTTTGGAGTCAGTTTTTTGAGAACAAAATGTTATTTGATAATGTTGTACCAGATCTGATTCTAGAATTTATTGATAGTAGAATCTCATTTGATAAAAATGAATTTGGAATCTATTCCAGATCTGGTGGTGGTAGCGGTGGATGGCGATGGTGGTGGCAGTGGGTTGTGGTGGCAGTGGTAGTGGGGGGTGGGGGTGGGGGGTGGTGGTGGCGGTGGGTGGTGGTGGGGGTGGTGGTGGTGGCTGGTGGCTGGTGGTGGCAATGGGTGGTGGAGGTGGTGGTGGTGTGTGGTGGGTAGTGGGCGGTGGTAGTGGCAGTGGTGGTGGTGGTGGCAGTTATGGTGCTAGTGGAGGTGGGTGGCGGGGGTAGTGGTGGCAGTGGGTGGTGGGGATGATGGTGGTGGCGATGGTGGTGGTTGCCGATGGTGGTGGTGGTGGCGGCGGTTAAGTCTTCGTTTTGGCTCGCCTCCCTATTTTAGCTCGGTTTCATTTGCTCTGGAGCAATGAGATTTAGATTTTTTAGCTCCCAAATTTGAGATCCCAGAGTCAAATGGAATCTGGTTCATTCCTTGGGAGCTTGGAATCAGACCAGATTTACCAAACAGTATTCAGCTCTCAAATTGCTCCCACAGAGACAGAATCAATGGAATCCAAGAGCGGGAGAGTTATCAAAAGGGGCCTATATATATTATACTCAAGGATCACTCACGTAAATAAAATACATATTCAGAAGTGATTTTTGTGGGTCATCCTAATCTAGGACTCGTACCTAGGCTTCTACAACTAGTTGGACAAGGTAGGGGTGTCAAAATTGGATTCAAATTGAAATCGAACTAGCTCGATTGGCCCGAATCAAATTGAAACTGAACCTTATTGCAATAATTTGGTTAATTTTTAAAGACCAGTGAAAAACCAAAACCTGACCAAACCGATTGATGAGCCCAAAAAAAACCGACTCAATCAACTCCAATCGAAACCAAAACCAAATCAGTCCAATAATGGACCAATACGATATCATTAACCCAACATTTAATTAAATATATATGTAAGAAACCGAAACATAACCAGTCTTGATGGCCCGATAGAGACCATTAAGCCAACTTGTTACAAATATACATATAGGAAACCGAAATTGAATCAAAACCGGGCCGATAACAGATCAATAAGAGCCCATTAAAGCAGCCTGATAAAAACTCAAAATCGAAAATTTCTTATTATCCCGTAATTGGGCTTCAGTGTACAAGACCAAAACCAAATCAACCCATTGACATCCTATTACGGGCATAATGACCCCACCAATCAGAGGACACATGTCCGCACACATGTCCCACCCGCCAAAAGACGCGAGGTCAACCATGTGTAGGCTCATAAGGCTACCACATCAGAGGTCGGACTCATACGGATCTGATTGCGATTATCTCAGGATAGCGATCATTGGTCCATTCAAGCCTCCCACGCCTCTTCATTCCCAGTGTACAACCAGTTGGCATGGTAAAACTAACCCTAAAGATCTTGGAACAGCCGTTAAAAGACTCCTCAAAAGATGTGCATCTAACAGCCCTCAATCCATCTGCCTGCATCCGACCCCTAGATGTTTGGGATTTTATTGCGAGCTCATACCAACTATCTTTGTCACATCCCAATTCTAGTCGAACCAGAAATGTGAATGAACTGTCAATGAACCAACAGCTCAAGCCAGGATCCCATAAGATCATGCCAACAATCGAACTATACGTTGAACCATAATAAGAATATATAAATTATCAGCGGAAGTCTTTATTATTGCACTGAAAATGATAAATAAATACATAATCCAGTTATCTCAATAACCAAGACATAAATAAAAATATCTCATTACAAATTTATAATCCTAAACTCGAAAGTAAACCCTAAAGGTAGACACAGTAGTGGCACTCGCATGATGAGTCATGCTCGTTCTCCACCAACTGCACATCCAGAGCTGCCACTCGACCATAAGATGGAGCATTGATAGTATCTTCCACGATGATATCTGTGTCATCAACTAAAAAGATACGACGTCATGGGGTGAGCTCACAACTTAGCTTAGTGAGAAATAAAACAATGCAGCAAGCATATGCATGATGTAACATTTGACTCTTTGGTCTGGTTTAAGTTTGAAATGTGTTATGGTAAGGATAGGCGGCCACCACACCTGCATACACGAGAGTGTAAGCACACGCAATAGAAAATCACCTACCAACTCTGTTGTCGTCCCACATCACTCACTACAGAATAGAGATAGAGCTAGAGCCTAACGGATCACACACTGCCAGCACTCCCCCTGATACTCTATCCCATACCAATACGTATGCCCTTACTTGCGAGGGCTTGCAAACTTGGTTCATGACTAACCAATCCTAGATGTCATCAATGTGTATCCAAAGTCTTCCCCCAGTATCCTTCAATATGGCACAAAGATAGAGCTAAAGTTCGTTGACAAAGCTACAGCCACACATCGTGATCACTCCCCTTGATACCCTGCGACATAATAAGTCTGCTAAGCTAACAACGATACGATGATGTCAGTGTAGTAAATGGTTTGATGTTACAACATCTTCTTATTCAACACATCAATCACACACAAACACATGTCTATCCTCATCACCAATCAACATAAAAAATAATAATAAATATACATAAACAGTAATAACAGTTATAGGATGACATGTTATATGCAAAAACATCAAACATAGCACAGGCAATAAAACAAAAGTAAAGCAGAGTAGTTTATTATTAACTAATTAGTTTAGGTCTTGTCCCTTACCTGTTGAATGATGTTGACTATCTTTACGACCTTGAATATCACTCAAGTTGATTACAATTCCTAAAAGAATCAATTGGTATAAGTTAAGGTTTCATTCCGTCAATTTACAGTGATCAGACTCACTGTCCGATCTGGCAAATAGCCCTTCTGGACATTGTCCAATTGCGTGTCCAGTCGTGCATGGCTCGAATCATCATTCAGGACAAGGCCTATAACACTTCGCGAGAATGTCCGGTCGCCTGTCCGGTCTGACCTTTTGTCCAGCCGGTCAACAGGACCGGACAACCTTCAAACTGTCTTTCAGTCTGTCCTTTGTCAAAGTTGATTTTTGACTCTCAATGGGATCCATTCTAAAAACATTCTATGGTCACACTATTCGAGGAATTAGTCTTATTATCATCTAGTTACTAAATCTTGATTACTCTTGCAAATCCCATAACAACTATCAAGGAAACATGGTGTTGGGTTTGATCTTCCAACATAGAGATTGTAACCTCAACACCAACACATCTTAACATTCTACAGAGACGGGGAACTTAGACTTACCATTGATTCTCGCTACTAAGGTTGGAGACCGATGACTACTCTTCTCTGTAGAGATTTCTTCCTCTCCAAAGCTTTCTCCTTCTCCAAGCCTTCTTCTCCACGCTTCCTTTCAATTCTAGGATTTAGGAATGATCAAAAGAGTGGGAATAAGTGGAGAAACATCACTTTTATAGAGGATAAACTTCCATTAGGAGTGGAATCCCAATTAAGAAGGAGTCCTACTCAAACTTGGAAACTTTCCTAAACTCAGAGTCGATTTCTGGACTTGACCGATCGACTGTCTGGTCGTCTAATCTGCTAACCTGACAAATGAATTTGGCTGACCAGACAAACTACAAAGATTGAGTTTTCATACCTGGCTTTGTTGTTCATTCATCCAATTGATTCACTCGAGTCGGTTATGATGGGAAGACCTGTTACGACACGGTTAGATCAGGTTAGTAGAATATGGATTTTACAATCCTTATCAAACTGTAATTCCAGCTCGCACAACAACTCACAGCTAACACAATAAGGTAAAGAGTTTGGGATGAGGATAACAGTCATAGTAGAATTGTGTTCGCATCAAATCCCTAAGGGGCAGGACAAACCACCCACCACTCAATGTCTCCACTATATATACAGCACACTTCAAAGGTAAAGGGGTCAGATCTTTTACACACACACATACACACACACACACACACACACACACACACACACACACACACACACACACACACACACACACACACTCTCTCTCTCTCTCTCTCTCTCTCTCTCTCTCTCTCTCTCTCTCTCTCGATCCAGTTTTGCAGTCTAGAACCTTTACGTCAATGGGTCTTCCAACGATAAACAATCTAGGGCAAGCATCATCCTGACAACCCTTGAGGGATTTAAGATTCAAATGACATTTCGGTTTGAGCTTTCAACAACAAATAACATAGCCGAGTCCAAAGCCCACCTCGCTGGACTCATGCTCACCAACAACTTAATCGTCATTTGGGTAGTAACTTGTAGTGACTCACAGATCATCGTTCAACAAGTGAAGAGCAAATACAAAGCAAAGTAGGCCCACCTACATGTGTACCAAGAAAAGGTCCGAGCAGAAAGTTCGGAGTTTAAGAAGTTCGACCTTTACAACGTCTCCAAAGAAAACAACGTTGAAATCAATATTCTACCAAAGCTAGTGC
>JAMYWD010003553.1:0-25000 GCA_028583415.1 Protea cynaroides | reverse complement strand
AAATAGATTGTCGAAAAATTCATATTCGATTCGCATCTGTATTGTTTAGGGGTATCCAAATTCAATCACATCTGGATCTGTCTTCTGGTCAAGAATGGATGACGATGACATAGTGTTAGATGTGTTAACAGATCGAATACAGATCCAATTGTGATTGGATTCAAAGCATGAGAAATTCAAATTTTTAACATATATTTCATGCCTTCGTATCTCTTTTTCAATTTTCGATTATGAGTCTTGGATTAAAGGAAATTTCATTTTCACTAGTTTAGAAACAAGTTCGGTAATTAAATTCCGTCTTTCTACACTCTTTGCCTTCTCAACTGAACCGAAACAGTACTAAATTACTGATTCTGAACCGAATTGACACCTTTACATGAACCAGCTCCCTTGTCGAGATCCCATAATTCCCAAGAGATGAAAAGAGACCATTAATGGCCATGACAATAATAAAATTTTGCCATTCAAAAGGGTTTTTGCACCCCTCGAAAAAAGGAAAAAAAAATTCATATCATCATCTTATGTATGTCTAAAATTCAAACTTCATCCACAATATTATAGGGAACCACACTAAAAGTGAAATTAAAATTTTTTTTTTCTTTTTCTCTTTAACCCACCAAAATTTCTTTTCGAAGTTATCTATTTCTTAGACAAAAATAAGAAACGATGGCATAACATAAATAGATAAAAAGAGACAAAAACATAAAAATTTTAAAATATGTATTCATCCCAATCTATTTAAAACCAATGAACTTATTCAAAATGGAAACCAATAATTTAAACAGTTCAGTCTCCAATGTATTTAAGAAGATGGGTGGAGGGTTTATAAGTTATCGGGGATATTGAAATCTTATATGCTAATGGAAAATAAGAGTACAAGAAAATCTATTAATGGATCATTTAGAGGAAAGAGAAAGTAAAGAAAAAAAAGGTAATCCAGGCTTCAAAGAAGAGAGAAAGACTAAAGTACATGTTGATAACATAAACTTTCTTTTCTGATAAAAAAAACATATTTTAAAATGTCTAATTATAACTCATTAGTTAATTAAAACACGTGTCTCTCATTACCCTCACAAGATATTAATTACATAGTAAGTTAGTAACACAACACAAATAAAGTGTTTTTTTTTTTTTTTGGGAAGTGGGGGGAGACTTTTTTATATAATTATGTCGTGATTAGGTTAAAAAATGAGTTTGTGACTATTAATGTTTTCTAAGCACTTTTCCAAACTTTTATCGTAGAAATTGGGAAACAAAATTATTAAAAAGTTTTTTTTTTTTGTTTTTTGGGGGTGGGGGTATAGAAATCCTCTCTTGCCTGAGATTTGACAAGAGAGTTGACGAAGAGAGTTGACGGTTCGAATGGATGGCTGACACTTGGCTCTCGGATGAATCCAAGCCAACACCCGAACCGACAAGCTAAGCCGATAGGGGTGTCGGCTCGGGTTCACCAGAAAGCTAGTGTCGGTCATCCATCCGGGCCGCCAACTCTCCTGCCAAATCTCAAGCGAGAGAGAATGTGGATCCTAGGGGGGGTGGTGTGGAGGGTAGGGGAGGGAATGCGGGAAGGGGTGGGGCCTACCATATTTGCATATATATACCATATTTAATTGGAAAAATTACTTGTACGCCTCCTTAGTCTTTGCCTTAATTACACGTCCTGTCCAGTGTTTTCTGACAATTACACATACCTCCCATTTTAGTGTTTACAAAAACCCAAAAATGGAAAAAGACTCATTTACCTTGGTATGATTTAGACTGTCAAATTGTCAATAATCAAATGACAATTATAACCTTATAATTTTAAAAGACAAAATTAACCTTTAAAAAAAAAAAAAAAGAGGAATAAAACATGCTTTCATCATTCCCAAATGGCCAAAATGAGTGTGTTCTGAAAGAAGGTTAGAGATCGGTGACTTCTCATATGCTTTATCGTTTGTGGAAAACCTCCGCCGGCGATTTCTTCTCGGTGCGATGTGTTCTAAAAGAAGATTAGGTTTTTTTTTTTTTTTTTTTTTCATCTCATCTCTTTCCTCTCACGGACATCGAGTTTCGATATGGTCTTTGCAACTAAAATTTTCCAAGTCGAGGGGGATGGTTACCCCCCTCTCTTTTTTTGAGTGTTTGGAGAGGGTGGGATGTGGTTATGTTTAGTCCTTCTTTTATTCCAATTCCAATTTTTTTATTTTTTTCTTGGAGTGTTTGCAGAGGATTGGGGAGGAAGAGGAAGATGAAGAGAAAGGAGGAGAGGTTGAAAGGTGGATATATTTTGTTTGCAGAAAACATACCGGTTTAATGATTTGAAGAGAGTGGGAGGAAGTTGCAGGTCGTATGCCACTCTCGACTTCACTTAACTTCTTTGGTTCGTGAACAGAGTCAGAGGAAGTTGCTGGTCATATATCGTCAGTGTCGTCCGTGATGCTGTGCTCAGTGAGGAGAAATGTCATCGGTGCAGTCCGTCTCAACCGACTCTTGGAGGAATGTCGTCGTCGCCTCGATCCTTTCCGAAGCTGAGTGAACGAAAGTTGATAAATGTGTGTTGAGTTAGCAGGGGTTTAGGGATGAAATGGGTTGAGGGTATTATTGGAACTTCATGTACCATAAGGTTAGTATTGGGTTTTTATTAAACCCATGAGGGTAGTTTTGCCAATATGATTTTCACAGTTACGTGACCTCAGCATCCAACGGGTTGATAATCAGAGGTGGTACGTATAATTGTCAGGAAACATTGGGTAGGACATGTAATTAAGGCAAAAGCTGAGGGGTGTACAAGTAATTTTCCTTATTTAATTTCTTAAAAAACATATAATTACAAAAAGAAATATTTCACATTTTTATTATTACATATTATCGTGAAAGGTCTGGGTCTTCAATCCCTCCGAAAAAAAATAAGAAAATAAAACAACAAGTGCTACTGAAAGTTTTTAATTTTTATTTTCAAAATATCAAACTATTATTAAAATGGTGAGTTTTCTCTGGTAGGTCAACCAAGAATATTTTCTTGACTGCTATGGGGATTGTGGACCCCACCATTCAGAGCACGATAAGTGACAGGACCCGTGTCACCAAGAGAATCCACCACCTTAGAGTTCAAATAGGTCAGTATTCGAGCTCTGTGTCTCTCGGACTACCTTAATGGTCTACCCACTTATCTCACAGACGTTATCTGTACTTGGCACACACGAGTGAACATGTACTACATTTAACAGATAATGATCAACACGTTTGACTTAACCGACAAACAGGTAACCCCATTTGAACATAATAGACGACATATCCGACGTAACTAACGGACAAGTAACTCCACTTAGGGGCAAATCCGATTTCACGCCATTCAATATCCTCTAGTATAAGCAGACCAGATTCCAAAAGTATGAGGATCGAACTTTTTACACTCAACCTCGCTCTATAGCCCCATTTACTGGGAGTTCGTATGAGAATACAAACTCCATATTTGCTTGTACTCGAAGTACTAACGTAGGCATTGGAGTGGCCTAAGGATCCAAAACCCAACCTCTCTTGCCTTTTTTTACTTGTTCGCAAGCCCGACTTGCTCAAACCGTTCGTTTTCTGGCTGCAACATTGACTGATACATAATATTTGTCAAGTTGCAAGTTAGAAGGGACTGAAATTTTGTGTGCAAATAAACCACAATATTTGCTATTCAAATTCAACTAAAAAGAACTATCCAAGTGGCAAAATTAGTAATAGGGAAGTTCCAGACTATGGAGAGGGTGCACCACTAATCAAGGTTTTAAATTTTGGATCTCGATCCCATCTCACGAGGTCCAAAATTTTCAAGATCTCGTCAAGATTTCAAAAAATCTCTCCAAGACATGGCATTTTTTGAAGAACATGAGATCGAGATTTCTAAGATTTTTCAAATCTCGAGAAGATCGAAATTTTTGAGATTTTTAAAATTTTGTCGAAATCTTTCTGAGATTTAGAACTATGCCACTAACAAGGGACATGATACATGAATGAACATATAATTGAATTTGAAACTAAAATTTCATACCTCAATCTAAGCCACTTCCTAAATTTTTCAAATGTTAGAATTGCCAACAACACCTTCATGGATTAAAGAAAGGCACATACCAATATAACATGGAACCTTTCACCCTATTGGGTTGTAATAATTAGTTTAGTTGATTAGATAAAAGTTTGATATCCATCTCCAAATTATGTTGAAACATTTGTAATGATCCCAATATGCTAATGGACAGATTAATCATGGACAGCACCATAAGAGCATTATGCAAGTTTTTCAAACATTTTTAGCAGATAAAGACCTCGTAATGTCATCATTTCCCATAACTGATGTTGATTACAAAAGAATTCATTGCCACACAGCCTTATTTGGTTCTAAATCCATTAGGTATTGGTGTCGTACATATGAGATTGCAACTTTAAATGAGAATTAACTTACCTTGCAACGAATCCAATGCTTTGTTGATGAAGACACTAATGAGAGTTACTCAAGATGTTAATGAAGCCTGAATCGTGTCATAATCAATGCTGTCCTAAATTCATTATTTTTCCTTTACGATGCAATCGGGTTTGTGATGCAAAAGCAAATGTGCACTCGTGTGATGTGCCCTTTTGAGTCCGTCGGAATTGTGCTCAAGCCAAATCAAAGACGATAATACGATTCTTAGCAAAACAATGTTTAGAAAACAAAAGGGGAATACACATGGTATGTGTTTACAAAGAGAGAGAGAGAGAGAGAGAGAGAGAGAACCAAGTAAATAGTTGTAAATTGTGTACATTTTAGGACTTCCCCAACATGTTTTTCAAGACACCCCGAGGGAAAGGTGTGTCTCTCCAAATTAACATGTCTTTACGAGACATCCCAAGGAAAATGATGTGCCTCTTCAAACAGGTTAAACCGTTACTAACCTAATAAAAACCAAATAAAACCCAACCCATCCTAGGGGTATTGGATTCTAACCTCAACCTCACTTCACTAGCTTCATATCGAGAAAACAATACAAAAACATATTTTTATTTTGAAACTTTAGTTAATAAAAATGATAAAATACAACAATTGGTCAAGTTCAAAATGGATTACTTGAACCATGCTTGTGAGCTTGTTAACCACAATTCACAAAACTAGGTAGACAACTAATACCCAGTCTTGTGTTCTATTTTGTTTTTCCAGACTGTGTAGTTATCCATGTAACAAAGGAATGTAATGTTTTTAAAAATCACAAGAAAAACCTGAACCATTCAAATTTAACCCTTTTTTTTTTATTAAGGGAGAATGTATAGTAATGTTCAAACTTCAAGTACTAGTATATATATGCATTGATATTTATGGAATGCATGCAAATATAAAAGAAGATTTTTTCTTTTGTACTAGACCTTGAAATTTGACATGTGGGTAATTTAAACAATATCTTATATAGTCAACGATAGGAATAGACACATCATCTACCCGTGTGACAGAATATATGACTTGTGATATTTAAAAAAATATCAAACTCTTATGACAATAATAATTTTCTATTCGAATTCATAAGATAGCCTCTATCATATATATCAATGAGAGCCTTGTTGATATTTTCTCAAAAAATATTGTATATGCAGGAGTTCTCCATTGATTCTAATTCAATACGAAGCCAAAATCCAGGAATTGTTCTAGAATTGGCCGCCCTAGAATTGGTCGAGATTCATGTCCAATGATTTTATAAGAATCTGCCCCCGTTTCAAACAAAAGGGCTCATATGGAAAACAGTGATGGTCTTAGACATGATTTTAGTTCATGGTATAAGAAAGTTAACAGTCACTCTGACAATAGATACGAGATAATCAATGACAGAGTAACACGTGGATGATACTAAATTAAAAGATAAAAATAAATAAAAATATCGGATATCGTATCAATATCGGAGTACAGATCTGATCAGGAATAAAACAATGGTTCTGGAAGCACCAGTAGCACTCTCGTGGGTTAGTTCTACAATCACTCACAAAAATGAAAGAGTGAGTGTCTACTTACCTGGCACACTATTGCGCGGTGGCACGACAACACAAGGATTTGACGGTGGAGTGCATCGAGCACATGTCCTAATGCAATCCCATGCAACTGCTGGATCAGATCCTGTGCTACTGCTTCTTCTTTTTTTTCCATTTTTTTTTTTTTTTTTTTTTTTTGGAAAACCTGATACACTCTTCAACTGTTCTTGCTTTCCAATCTGCATCCTTTCTTAGGCAGAAACGTTTAAAAGAATTGATAAGAAGTTTGACAATTTTTTTCCCCTCCAGAATTTTAGTATATTTTAAAGGCGAGTTGAATTGAATTGATAATAGTGGTGGTGTAGTTGATGGTAACGTCTCTTATTGACAATTTGATGCATGCGTGTTTGCTAAGAATGCTTTTCAGCATCTTCAAATCCTAAAATAAAAAAAAAAAAAGTTTCGAAAAGGACTTCTGTCATATCCAATTGGGGGAATTTTGTTTTGGGGAATGATATTTTACATTAATTTTTTTTTAATTTTTCAATGTATTACTTTATATTTTACAGTGAAAATTCCTATTTAATTTACGGGAAATTTTTAATTTTACACCAATTTACATGGAAACAAATGGATTCTATCTAAAAATTTCATATTTTTTGGATGTTTTCTTTGCATTTTACATTCAAACAGTAGAATTCTTATTTTATAGGAAAATTTTCTAATTCTACCGTTTTACTGGAAACAAATAAAACGTAAGGAAAAACTCATTTACATTGTCTACTGTTGGGAAGGCCAACTATACACTATTTATCCTTGTTGTGCCACATGGAAAGATGATGTGGCTAGTCCGAGTATATAACACAGAAGATATGGCTTGTGTTAAATTTCAAACACAATTTTAATCAAAACATGGACTTGTTAAAAAATAAAATTCATCAAATATTCCTCTTTGTATGTCCATGAACCTCTAAAATACTCCAAACATTATCATACACTCCATGGTTGTGGATTCTTCTCTCAAATAGGGTAGTTCAAGATAGGTTGCATTCTTCCAATGACCACTCATATTCAGCTTGATTCAAAATTGATCAATTCTTCAACCTAGGTCCCATCATTCCACCTCTAATCTCATCAATATGGCCCACAATGTATTGCTGAATTTTCTCACTTGTTTGGATAGGTAGGTACAACATGAATTAGTCATCTATTAATTTTGAGGCCAAAGAAAATCATATGGCTGCATTGAACAGTTTCTTTAGTATGATACCCATGGGATTTTTATAAGTCTTCCCCCCCAACAAAAAAAAAAAAAAAAAAAACTCCAAAAAAGGGGATCTCTTAGCCGGAGGTATGAGCTACACTCCCTCTCAGTTCAACATTTTATTCATTTTTCAAGAGAGAAAAACAAAAAAAAGAAAATACTAGAGGCATTCCTTTCGCTGCCAACTCATAAAAGAAACTCAATTCAAAAAAGAAAAATGACTCAATTTCCCTCCACTCACCATTTTTGGTGGTTGGATGATTCCTAGAACATTCGTCTAGTTAGACTAATAATAAGATCTAAACAGTGGATGAAACGTTCACCATTGGTGGAGAAACTTTCTCCCTCCACCCAAAAAAAAAATCTCTTATTTGCTCCCTTGTCCACCAAGGAAATGTGAGCATAAAATATAAAGTGTAACCTAGGAGGAGAGAGAGAGAGAGAGATGGCTTCAAATCGACCCGGCCTGTCTCCAAGAGTAAAAATCCAAGCTATGCGAGCAAAGAATTTCTTCGTCAAAGTTGATAGAAAAGGATGGGTTTACGACTAAGGTGTGGTCCCCTAGGTTTCAAGATGCCCAACCTGTAAAGCTTGAATGCTCAATTTGGTTGCAAGGAAAGGAAAATTTGAGAGAAGGGAAGTGATAATTTTCAAACTCAAAACAAAAACTTGTATTGCTATAACACAACATTATTGTATAAACTACATACATTTCTTACCACATTTAGTAATGACACTTATTAGATGTAAATTTTATTTTACTTTTCAAATGCAAGGGATTTGGATGCAAAGTAAAGCATAAGTTTGTAACTAAATATGGAATGATTAGAAGTTAGTTATATAATCATGGGATAACACGTGCTATATGATTACAAAAGTTTCCTTTTCAAGTTTAAAATTTTCACTTCCTTCTCTTTGATTCCCCTTGCAACCAATCAGAGTCAAAGTGGAGAACCTAATTCTCAACCCTACACATAGCGACTCGGTTAGACGCCCATTGACCACTACATAATTATCCACATTCATTCTCAACCAATCGCGTCATAACTAGTTGCTTAATTTCTGTAACATCTAACCCCAAGAACCCCTCTGTTAGGAATTAATAATGCAATAGAAGAACAATAGCTAAAGAAAAAACAAAAGAGAAATACAATACAACGATTTTAAGGAGCTCACACACACAACGTGTATGGACTATGTCCACGATAAAGCAATCAGTCATCGATTCCACTATTTCAAAGGAAAAGTTACAACGCTCAATACCTCTCCCACAAAATTACACCCTATATATAGGGAAACCCTAAACTCCGAAAATACAAGATAATATCAAACTTCGCATATAACACCCTCTCCCTCCAGGTATGATAAAAACTCACAAGTTTGGTTAATATGTTCTGCAAGGAAATGACTCACTCGATAACACATTTTCCATCAGTTCTCTAGTCCATCAATTGCTGGTTTTCCAGCCAGCAATATTTCCTGGTCAAGACCTACGTAGTATAACTTCCACCCATAAGCATGAGCTGCTGTACTATCGATTTCAGATCATAAAGGTCCTACATAAGTGTTCGTTTAGAATTTAATGGTATAACAAAATCCAATAGGTGTCAATAATAATAGGTTTTTTCACTTAATGCCGATCTAGTGTCAACGATGGTTGACTCCAATGATTAGTGTCAGTTGGATCAGTGCAAAACCCTCTCACCTTTCGATTTCTAATACCAAATCTACCCCCTTATATATTGTGGTTTTCATAATAGTCCAATGAACGTGCCCTACAAAAGAATCGGTGTCAAGAAGCCCTGGACACTGGCTGGTGTCAAGTAGAAAAACCCAACCTCAATAATAATAACCAACTTACTACAACCAAGCCTCAACTTGTAAGAGGTGCTCAGCTATATATCCCGAAGTTCAATCCTCTTAATGCCAACCCACTTTGGCCTATATACTAGGCTTTTGCCCAAGAGCAAGACCCAATTAAAATTTATAAGCTTGGGCCCAAAAGATTCTTTGAAACTTAAAATGGTACTTGCCCATCAAGCAATGGAATGTGAAGTTTACAGAAATAACAAGACAACTCTGATTTATTCATTTTTTATATTCAATGGTTTTAGGCTGCGTTTGATATGTATTCTTGGAATGAGAATAGACTAAAAAGTAAGACATTTTGACATTTTCGTTCCAAGTTCAGAATACAAATGACTGAATAGCACATTCGAATGGTCTCCATTAGAGAACAGATTCCATGATCAAAAAAGAAAACACATATCAAACACTTTTTTTGTCATCTCAAAATATGATCGTCTATTCTTGCTTAGAATTGAGTACAGATGCATTCACAGGCACTGGATGCATTCACATGCACTGGATGCATTCCAATAAATAAAAAATAAAAAAAAGAAGAAAAAAAGAGGTATTTAGTTGGGAGTTGGGAGCAGCGCTATCTTTGTTCAGAATAATATTTAGATCTTCTACTTATTTTCCCATTTGATCTGCAGATATGGATCAGATAGGTAAGCTCAGTCTCCTCACACGTGGCCAATCCAAGGCCACGTCAACATTCAAACTGAATTTTCACATTTCAATTTCTACATTCATGACACATGGACAAGAAAACAAGTCACGTCCTACCAAACATCCAATAAATATGTGATAAGTACATCAAAATATGATCGCATTACTGAGACTACAAAAACAACAAAAGAATGGTTTAGGAAATGTGATTAGTTGTAAGACTGCATAACAAGATGACCTGATGAAAACCAGGAAAAGAAATGTACTGAGACAGATTCACACAAATCTCATTTTTGACAGATGACGATAATCTAATTTCAATGCTCTAACAATTGCAGGCAGAAGAACCATTCATGACTGGATTTTTATCAGTTTATATACACAATTGCAGGCTAAGAACTGGCCTGGTTCTCCTCCTGCGTTGGTACTTAAGAGAGTACCAGGTACCTATATCTGCGTCAGGGGCCAACAGAGACTACATGGTTATATATTCCCCGCACATAGCTGATGCCTAGTAGCATGCTCCCTTTAAAGACCACAGCCACATCTTGATCTCCATTGCAATGAAATATTCCTAGACTGCAAGTAGAGATCTCCCACTGGTCGATTCTAAAACTTATTTGTATACTCACCCACAAATCCAGTCTACCTGATCAAATGTGGATATTTCATGTAGACTTCTTCATGTCCTCTACTCATCCATCCAATCAATAAGACTGGATCCCCCTTTAATTCTAAACGTAACTATTCCAACAACAGATCTTGCAATCCAAAACATAAAGCCTTTAATTCTGCTACTGGCAATGCTGCAACCAATAGAACCCAAAAAGACCATAAAAGTCTTGTCCCAAGTGTGCCAAAATACCAGCCTGCACAGAGTTACTATAGATCTGCCGTCAATATTCAATTTTAGTAAGGGGTACGGAAGGAGGAAAATCTACATGGAGAGAATCTTGCGAGAGGTAGATCTAGTTTCCATTCCCTCAACATATAATAAAATGGTAAGCCCATTAAGTGTCAAGTGTCAATTCCAGTCCAGCTGCCCTTGACATGATGCTTTAAACCACCCCATGATTTGGGCAGTATGGGTAAACTGTATGAGACATCTGGCTTAACTGATCAAATGTTAGTATTTCATGGAAACTTCATCCATCTAATCACTAAGACTGAATCCTTTTTATTCTAAATGAGACTATTCCAACAATAGTGCATGCCATCTAGAACATAAAGCCTTTAGTTCTGCTGCAGTTGAAGCTGCAAAACCAATAAAACCCAAAAAGACAAAGACAAGTCCAGTCCCAAAAGTGACCCCATATCAGCCTTCTCTGAGTTACCATAAGCCATCGATACTCAGTTTCAGGAAGAGGAGTATGGGAGGAGGAACAATCCACTATAGGAAGAGATTTTGTGGGAAGTAAATCTAGTTCTCATTCCATCAGATGCAATAAAAATGGTAGGCCCTGAGTCCCTGACACGTGTCATACGTTGATTCCCATCCAGCAGCTCTCAACATGATGATTTAAACCATCCCATCAATTGATTTGGGCAGTATGGATCCTGTTCATCCTTTTTCCAAACCGTCTAGATTCTCACCTGTGTCATACCTCTCATAAAAGTTCACTTTTCCACTGGAATACCGAAGTCCCAAAGATGAGTTCGCATCAGCAGGGAAAGCCCAAAAGCTTTCTAAAGAGGTAAAGAAAATAAGTGCATACTTCCCTCACATAACCAACCACAAGAGCAGCAAAGTAAAGCAACAAACTCAACTTCATTCCCATATAGCAAATCATAATCCAACTACTTAGCTTGGACAAACCCCTGTGAGCTTATGTAGCAATACTTTCAGAAAAAATAAAAATCTCCTAAACCCCCAACTCTATTAACACACTAAAAATTCGAACTCTAAAAACACTCACTATTTTCACCCTTGGTGATCAATGATTACAACTTACTACTTAGACTACAATTAAAAATTTATCAACCCCCATGAATATTCCCAAAGACCTCAAATAAAGAAAATCAAAACTTTAAAATACAAAATGAATAAAAATATCTCAAACTTTCGTTTTGTTTAAGCATATTAACCTAGACTTCCAAAAATTAAAATCCCTTCTAAACACGACACCCTCAATAAATTAGCAATCACCTTCTGAAAATCCCTCAGAATGACTTGGGTCTCCTTGTAAAAGTAACTGAACAAAACCTTTCAAGCGGCACCTCATTCACATAAAATGGACAAAATCCAACCTTCTGAGAATTGATGCTCAAAATTGTTTGAAGCTGGAGATGCCCTTGCACTTTTGGGAGTGGGGGTTGGGGTGGGAGCACTTAGATTTTCCAGATCACATAGAAAGGAAATGGGGTTTTTTGGTAATTTTATCCAAACAAGGATAAAGTCCCAAAACTAGATGTCAGCAAGAAGGATTTAGATGAGAATTTTCCACAACAGGTAAGGCACCGGATTTTTCTATGTGAGTCCTCAAAAGATGCAAAAAACATTATCATGGCAGGTAATTAAAGAAGTGACCTCCTTCAGCCTTCAATCTTTCAACAACAAATTCTTAACCGAACTAAATGGGGTCGGCTACATACATCCTTACCCTCCAACAGCCCTATTTCGAGGTCATATCAGATACAAGACCTACCTAAACTATGCATGTCTTTCCTCACCACCTCCCCTAAAGTTATTTTAGGTCTATCCCTGGCTCTTTTAGTTCCTTCAATCTAAATCAAATCACTCCTCCATACTGGAGCATCTAAAGGTCTCTATTGAATATGATTGTGCCCCTTCAAACGACTTTCTCATAGCTTAAATGACCTGTTATGTCCTACATCAAGAGGAAGGAATGCTGGTGAGTAAATAGAAAGTATCTTTGAACAGTCTAACACCAAAATCAGGTATTAGCCTGACACAAAAACAATGGGCAGTTGCAAGAAAAAAAGAAAACAGAAAATCCAGCTATATATGAATATGATCCCAAGAGCAGCTGATTGTCCTAACAACTATTACATATCCACAGAAAGCCCCGGGGATCACCCCAAACTTCATTGGGATCATAAGATGCTTCTCAAGCACATCATATCATTAACCATAATGCAATGATCATTTTCATCTTTGTCGCTCATCCAGCAATAAATGGAATTCTCTATGGTCATTTTCATCTTTGCCACTTTTCCAGCAATAACTTGAATTCTTTCCTAAAAAAGGAAACAATTTGTCTTATGTGTGTTAAAGTAGATGAGTAGTATAACCTCCAGTGCTGAAACATACACACAGAACTTTTTCTTTTTCCCCAACTCCAACCAGAGTGTGCTATCAGCTCAATAGGTTCAAATAAAAAATGAGTATTGCCGTGCCCATAACACAGGATATACACTGTTACAATATTATCCCTGTAGATGTCGTAGGCGGTAATTACCGCCAGCGACATCTACTTTCTGGCTTTGCTTTATTCTCTCTTTTTGGTCATTAGTTTGTTTCCTATTATAGTTTTTTTGTATTTCCTTTATATGTCTCTTCTTAGCTTGGAGACTTTCCTTTGTAATAGATATAACCTTGATTCTATATAAAGATAATAGGTAGAGAGAAGAGCTCTACCGACTCTGATCTGCAGCACACTGCTGCTATCAAGTTTTCTTTCTCTTCTTCTTCTTCTTCTCTTCTTCTCTTCTATCATCTTCTATCTTATTTACTGGTTTGTGAGGTTGCTGTACGCCCTTTGTGTGGATTGTTACATGGTATCATAGCACTAAATCCGTGACTATCATTCCTCAAAGCTTTGGTTTGATAGACCTTTGATATTTTTGTTCTATCTATGTACTACTTGCTTTGGTGATCGAGATTCAATTCTACTACTACTATGCTGTCACTGATTTGGTTCCTTTCTTAACTTCTCGATCACCTTTTTATTGTTAATGAGTTGAGCAATAATTAAATTTTTTTTTACTACCTACTACCCTACCGACACCCCTTTGAGCCCTTCATTCCTTGGCCACTCAGTTGGCTGAACCGAGATTTTTGGATTATTGTTATTTTTATTATTGTTCTACCCTATATCTACCACCAACCCTTGCTTCACTTTGAGCCTTATATCCTTTGGCCTCTCGGTTGGCTGAACCGAGTGAAAGAAGAACAATTTTATATTGTTTGATTGTGTTGATTGTTATTTATTTTGTTCTGAGATGATTGATCCCAAGCCTACAGAGGTTCAGATCATCTCCTGATGGCAAGGAAGGGTTACATCTCAATTTATGCCAAACCTTGCTAGGGTAGGATCTTTCAACCAGCCCAATTCAAATTTAACACTTTAACAAGAAGTAAGAATGATTGAATTTGACAAATAATTACCCAACTTCAAATCCGTCTGTAAGAATGCTTCAAAATTTGAGATCATTGATCACTAGGACATGAGGAAGAATATTCTAGAAGATGAACTCGATCCAACAGGTGGGATCAAAACCAATCTTGCCCGTAGGTCTTAAACTTGTATTTTAACAACCCAGAATTATAGAATAATAGAAAAATTCACTTATCTTGAGATCCAACCGTTAGAAAGGGCTCAAATTTGGAAGGAAATGACTTTGGGATATGAATGATAACATATCTAAATTTGAGAGCCATCCAACCACTACAGAAAAAACCACAAGATCTCGAAAACTATCCTGTTGACTCCGCCCAAAGAGAGAAGAATCTATTGGTGTTGATGATGATTTTCACTCCACCAGCATAAATTTGGTCAATATCATGTAGTCTTGACTCTTGATGTCGTCCAACAGTAAGAAAGAGAGGGAAGTGATTAACAGCAATAGAATTTAGCAAAACAGAAAAGATAGGACATACGGTTGAGTCTCACAACCAAGAGACTCAACCAAAAAAATTTCAATATTTTTCTAGCTTCTACTAAGTCTGCGTCCCTAATCTCTTTTCATATTATTTTTAATGCTGTAGGAGATTACATAATATGGTAAGACTGAGTCTAAAATAAAATATCCAAAACAATTAAACTACTAAAACTTAAGAAAATTTCCAAAATAATTAAACTACTAAAACTTAGGATAGTTTCCAAAATAAACAAACTTTTAAACTATGAGAAAAGGGTCAATTATAGGCTGTCGGTTGATAATGTTCACGTGAGCACTGTTCACGTGAACAATGTTGCATCTTGGCTTGGCTGCTGGTCTTTGATCTAATCCACTGAACCAATGCCTGTCTAAGGATAAAGTACAATTGTTAATTGATGATGCTCCTGGTTGTGATCATAAGGATCCTGAGTCTGTTAAAACATATAATACCTGGCTTCGTGCCAACTCCTTGGTTTAAACTTGGTTGTAGAATAGTATTGAGCCTTCCATCTTACCTACTATGATGTTTCACAATACTACCAAGGCCATCTGGGCTGATTTACAAGAAACCTATGGTCAGGATAAGAATGTTTCTCATATTTATGACCTCTATGAGAGGATGTTCACCCACTCTATTGGTGATAAGTCCTTGACTGAATACTATGGTGGTTTTAAAGGTTTATTGAGGAAATTCAAGCTATGCAGCCTCTTACCACTGACATCAATAAGATAAAGGCCTAACAATCTGAGTTTATGTGGTAAAATTTTTTACTGGTCTCTCTACTGATTATAAGGCTGTGAAGAGTCAGCTTCTTGCTGGTGCATCCATACCTACCCTAAGTGAGATCTTTCGTCTCCAACGACTGGTTCCCCAAAGTGACCCTTCTTCCAAAGATACATCTGCCTTGTTTGCTAGTCGTGGTCAGGGATCATCCCCTAGAGGTCGTGGCTCCACCCGTGGTCGTAGTCGTGGTGCACCTGGTCATGGTTCTGGGAGAACTCCGTCTATAAGTCTACCCGCTACTGTACTCATTGTCACAAGACCAACCATATTATTGATACCTGTTGGGAAAAGTTTGGTCGTTCTGAATGGGCTGAGAATTCAGTCAATACTGTTACCATTTATGATGCATCCTGTTGTGCCAGCTCCACCATCCTTATCTATTCCATCCTCTACCCAGTACGAAGCCCTTCTTCTTAGGATTCAATAGCTTGAGGCTACTAGTTCCACTTTTGTTGCTACCCTGGCCCATACAAGTACATTTGCTCTCTTTTTTCATGTCTCTCCTCATCCTTGGATCATTGATTCTGGTGCCACCTGTCACATGATTGGTGAGTCAACTGTCTCTTCCTCCCTTAATACCACCAACAAGCTTGTTACCATTTATCTTGTTGATGGCTCTTCCACTACAGCCACTCAGCATGGTAATGTTTCCCTTACCCCTTTAATGTCTTTAACCCCTGTTTTGCATGTCCCTAATTTACCTCTTAATTTGTTATCTATTAGTCAACTAACTAAATCTCTGAATTGTGTTGCTACATTTTTCCCTTCTCATTGTACTTTTCAGGATCTCAGGACCAGGGAGATGATTGGTGGAGGACGTGAGCATGCTAGTCTATACTATTTGAAACTTACTGATCACATTTCTACCGTTGCAACTGTCTCCACTACTACCCCTCTTCAATGGCACCACCGGCTTGGTCATTTGTCTCTATCTAAGACGAAAGTTCTTATCCCTAGTTGCCTCTCTCTCTACTCTACAATGTGAGGCTTGTAAATTAGGGAAACATCACCGTTCCTCTTTTCCTATTAGTACAACACCTAAGAATTCTACCCATTTTTCTTTAGTCCATTCTGATATTTGGAGTCTTTGTCGTATCCCCAATAAACTGAAGGCTAGACTTGTTGCCAAAGGGTTTACTCAAACCTATGGGGTTGATTATTTTGAGATGTTCTCTCCTATTGCTCGTCTCAATTATGTTCGTGTTATTATCTCTTTGACTGTGAATTTTGACTAGCTCCTTTATCAGATGGATGTCAAGAATGCATTCTTATATGGAAATCTTCACGAAAAACTTCATATGGACCAACCTCCAAGGTATGTTGCTCAGGGAGGGAACTACACTAAAGTGTGCAAACTACTTAAGGCTATATATGGCCTTAAATAGTCTCCTCGTGCTTGGTTTGATAAATTCAGCAATATCATTACAAATTTTGGTTTCACTGCCTGTTACTTTGATTACTCTATCTTTGTGCAACGTCGTTCTTCTACTGTCACTATTATTGTTGTGTATGTTGATGATATTATTATACTGGGAGTGACAAATCTGGTATTGTTGAAATTAAGTCTTATTTGAATGCAGAGTTTCAGATGAAAGACCTTGGACTACTTCACTATTCTTTGGGAATTGAAGTGGTTCGAAGTAGCAAAAGTATTAGCCTTTCTCAGAGGAAATATGTACTTGATCTGTTTTTTGAAACAGGATTTCTTGGAGCCAAACCAATTGATACACCAATGGACCCACATCAGAAGCTTGAAACATGTGATAGTCTTGAATATTCTGATATTCATAAATATAGACGCTTGGTTGGAAAACTGATCTATGCTACTGTAACTCGGCCTAACATTTCCTTTGCTATTGGAGTGGTTGGCCAATTTATACATGCTCCTAAGGTTGCCCATTGGGAAGCTGTCTGTCGAATATTACGATATCTCAAGAAGTCTCCTGGTACTAGTTTTATTTATCATCGTCATTGCCACCTTGATATTGTTGTTTTTTCTAATGCTGATTAGGCAGGAGCTGATGGTGATAGGCGTTTTAACTACTGGATATTGTACCTTTGTTGGTGGTAATCTCGTTACGTGGCAAAATAAGAAGCAAACTACTATATCCAAGTCCGGTGCTAAAGCTGAGTACCATGCTATAGCACAGACTACTGCTGAATTATTATGGATAAGAAATCTTTTGCAAGAATTTGGATTTTCTGTCTCTCGACCTATGTCTATGATGTGTGACAATCAAGCTACTATCTACATTGCTAGCAATCCAGTGTTCCATGAGCATACCAAACATATAGAGGTGGGTTGTCATTTTGTTCAAGATGCTATTATGAAGAAGCTAGTTCTCAGTCATTTTGTATCTTCTTCAAATCAGCTTGCAGACATTCTTACCCCCTTGTTTGGACCAGCGTATCGGTTGAATTGTTACAAGCTTGGATTGAGTGATTTGTACACTCCAGCTTGAGGGAGGGTGTTACAATATTATCCCTGTAGATGTCGTAGGCGGTAATTACCACCAGCGACATCTACTTTTTGGCATTGATTTATTCTCTCTTATACTCTCTTTTGGGTCATTAGTTTGTTTCCTATTATAGTTTTATTGTATTTCCTTTTTATGTCTCTTCTTAGTTTGGAAACTTTCCTTTGTAATAGATAGCCTTGATTCTATATAAAGATAATAGGTAGAGAGAAGAGCTCTACCGACTCTGATCTGCAGCACACTGCTGCTATCGAGTTTTCTTTCTCTTCTTCTTCTTCTTCTCTTCTTCTCTTCTTCTCTTCCATCATCTTCTTTCTTATTTACTGGTTTGTGAGGTTGCTGTACACCCTTTGTGTGGATTGTTACATACACTGCACAAACACACATGCACACACCACAGAGGGGGAGAACGCACAATCAAATTAGGGAGTTTTCACGAACAACTGAACAGAGACTATTATATAATACAGATGTGCTTGTAGTACAGATGTATGACTGCATAAGCTATACCCATGGACTTAATGGAACACCAGACTCAGAACAGGGTTATTCACATCAAGAAGTTCAATTCTAGCAACCCTTCAAAAATATGATTCCTCTTTCAAGCGAAAACAAATTTTTATGCCAGTGCAAGTTTAAGAAAACATAAAATTTCTTCATCTATTACTCTTAATTTTTAGGACTATTCTAAATTCCATCCTAAGGTTAATAATATATTATCTTCAATAAAGAAGCAAAGATCATACCATTAAAGTAGACATTGAAAGAATGGAGTTCATTTATAGATGCCTCGTATAAAAATGATCATTTAATAAGTGATGAAACTTTTCATTGATTAAAGAAGGTTGTAGACAAGGTCAACAAGCATCAGATGAAACTTAGTCCTTTCAGAAACAGCTAATGATTTCAAATTGGCATCTTATGACTTAGACAATTTACGAGCATACTATAGATGAAAACCAGAGCATGCATATCTAACAACCTCTTCAGCTCGAATGCGCAAGCTTTCTCTTCCAATTCACTAAATCAGTATCTTCGTCAAAATATGCTGGAGTACTCCTCAAACTGATTGAAGGAAAATAGCACAGCAGAAATAATACACTGACCGTCTCTGACTATCTGTCCCAATCATTCTCCCCATGTACAGGCCCTACAAAAAACAATATGGACAGAACAAGTACATAAGCAATGCAAATATTAGGGACGCTTAGTTACAGGCACCACTTAATGCGTACATGAGGAATATGAAAATTTGATAACGATAACTATGATACTTTAATGAAAACAAAATATTTCTGGCAGGGAACCACAGATCAAGCAGCAAGAAAATTTAATATTTTAATGGAGAAGATAAAGGATGAAAACCCAGAAATTTTATTGACTAACACTACAGTATATATAAAAAGCAAAAGAGAGCAAAAACAGGACTCAGGACTCTCTCCTAGTTACAATCCAACTAGGTAAAAAGACCTAGTCAACAATAACCAATTCCTAATTTACTTAAGACACAACTGGTAGTGGGCCTTTATAATTAGGCCCACTACAAAAATAACAAAATAAAGTCAATCGGTAATGGGCCTAATAAGTGGGTCATTCCCTTACACAGACAGAACAATGTGACATTGATTGCCAACAAAATAATGGGCGAAGCCATTTCTATGTTGAAATTTATCCCAGCCTTCAATTGGAGACAGTAACATTACAGCCATAGTTCCAAATCTCGGTCATAACTGCAGATATCTCGGTTTCGTGGGAGTTCGAAGTGAAACCAAGGTTCAAAACAGACTAGTACCAGTTTTTCATGGTTTTGACAAAAACATGGTTGAACCATGGCTATAAAATCCCATGTTTCGACAAGTTTCGACCAAATTTTTCGGGGACTTGAAACTTAGTTTTCAAGTTTCACCCAGAAGAATACCAGGCTTTGACCTGGTTTCAGTCGAAACCTGGTACAAGATTTAATTCCTTGGTTGTAGCGAGACAATGAGGGGGCACATGATAATGGATACATCAGGAAGAAAAAAGATCAGGAGGTGCAGATTAGTAAAACAAGGAAAAATTACAGATTTTAACCCTGCCAACTCTATCTATAGCCTCCAAGTTCTGCTCATTGATCTTGGTAAATGGTATTAACAATGGGGCTCATAAGGAACATCCCTGAAATTTTAAACTTGTCACAAAATAGAAAAATAAGAGAAGATGGAGAGATTCGATGTGTATGTCTCTCCTCTGAGCAGTCACTATTTATAGACAAAATAAAAAAGGTAAAGTGATAGGTCTAGGACTCCACAAGATAAGGAGTCCTAGACTCCTAATTACAAAGTATATAGGAGTTCCACATGTCAACATGACAAGGAGAAGGGAACTCCACAAGAGGGTCGAATTTCAATTACATTAGAAGAGTAAAAGAGGTAAGATATGAGAAACTAATTCTCTATTGCCACCTGTCAAATAAGTAAATATTTGTTGGATTGACTTAGTCAAACCAGCAACCACTTATCTTCTGACGCATTTTTGACACATTTGGAATGGGCCCATATTCTTCTACTTTTGTCGTTGGTTAACACCCCCCTCAAATTATAACATACTCCAACTTGGAATAATAAGGATAAATATGAACACAACACTGGTCTTGAGATACTAACACCGACTCACGAACACTAAGTAGCATACGTTATTCCCAAGTACAACAGGTAGTAGTAGTAGCAATAGCAGTATTCTAAATCTTGGCGAGATCTCGAAAATCTCAATTTTAATATGTTCAAAAAACACAATGTCTCGGTGAGAATTTTTAAAATCTCGATGAGATCTCAGAAATTCGAAAAAATTTCGAACCTCACCGAGATAGGGTCAAGATCCAAGATTTAAAACCTTAAGCAGTAGCAATAGTAGCAGTATCAGTAGCATTAGCAATAGTAGCAACAGTAATAGTAGCAACTCAGTATAGGTAACTGCGAACCAAGTAGTAATAGCAGCACAGTATAAGTCACTGTGAACCAAATAATAGTAGTAGCAATAGTGGTGATTGCACACCTAACGGAGAACCTTAGACGACTCTCAAAAGGGAAACCCATGTGATTGCTCTGATACCATGTAACAAAATAGAAAAATAAGAGATGAATGAGAGAATCGATGTATATGCCTTTCCTCTTAGCAGTTACTATTTACAAACAAAATAAAAGGGGTAAAGTAATAGGTCTAGGACTCCACAAGATAAAGAGTCCTAGTTACAAAGTATATAGGAGTTCCACATGTCAACATCACAAGGAGAAGGGAACTCCACAAGAGAGGGTGGAGTTCCAATTACATTAGGAGAATAAAAGAAGATAAGAGATAAAAAAACTAATTCTCTGTTCCCACCTGTCAAATAAGTAAATATCTGTTGGTTTGACCAAGCCAAACCAACAACCAATTATCTTCTGATGCATTTAAAATGGGAATATAAATGGGCCCATATTCTTCTATTTTGACGTTGGTTAACAAAAGTTATTCCAGAATTTTTGGAGCATTATTCAAGAGCAATTTCGCTAAACCTAAAACGCCAAGATTGTATAACAACCCCATGAGGCAGTTCTTGTTACCAAGGACCATATTGGTCCAGCCCACACTGCAGCTAACATTCTCCCACTGATGCTAGCTAATCATTATCTCTGGAAAAACGAGATATTCTGGAAGGAGAGAACTAGGCAACTTTGTCTCATAATATGGGACAGATACCAATGCCATCTACAGCCTCTGAAGAACCACCCACCCACTGAGCCTGAATCCCCTCAAGAATCCACAAACTGTCGAAAACTGTCAACAAATTAGCCAAAGGTCAAAAAAAAGAGGCATGATGTACAGCATCAACGAGGATCCCACCTACTATCATTGAACAGTCAACCATCTTGAGATCCTCTCTCCTTTCAAATGGAACAATGGACTGCATACATCTCCATATGATCCTTTCCCATATTCCATAAATGTACTCCAAAAATGAAAAAGAAAGATCTCGTTTCAGAATCTATAATCCAAACCAAATAACATCATGAAAAAAGCATAGTGGATGAGTAGATGGTTCATCGACTAGCAAGCTCCCAAAGACACTAAGCAGATAAAAGAGGAAGAATTTAATTGTTTTTCCATTATGTTAAGATAACAAATGTGTACCTTTTGAAAAGCCACTTCACAACATTCTGAAGAATTTAATTTCTTTTAGTTAGCGTAATTAAAATTACCTTGATGCAGCAACGGTCCCACAAGATAAGATGGGCTTGGATAGGAATCTTCATAAGATTTAATTGTAATTGGGATATATTTGTAATCTTTTCATTTTGGGAAATTTAGGTTTAAAGTTTGGGTAATATTTTATTTTAGTAAGCAAGCAATGGGTTATGGTAAGTATCTTATTTCCTTAGTTATGATTTCAGTTTTAATTAGAGATTTTATTTAGTTGCTATTTTTATTTCAATTAGTTTAGTTAAGTTTTTCCATTAAAAGTACATGTAATAGCAGTATTATTTTCAGATAAGAGTGGAAGAAAAGAAAGAATGAATTGATTGTTCAGCTGTGTGCCCGCAGCAGAAGTGGTGTGCTTCTCTCTCTCTCCCTCTCCTTCGTCTCTGCACCCAGGAACAGTCTGCTCCTTAGACTGGTCCCCCCCCCCTCCTTCTTCCTCTTCCTATTCTTTCCCTTCTCTCTTCCTTCTTGCTTCTTCTTCTTTCTTCTTTATGCTTCCCTGTTCTGGGTGGTAACTCCAGCCCCCAATTCCTGGTTAGATCTCCCTCATCCCTCCTCTCACCCTGAAACTTTGGGGATAGGATCTCTGCCCTAGGGCGACACCAACCTTGAAATTACTGCTGCTGAAACCCTACTTGCTGATAGAACTCAGCCCAAATTCAAATCTGGTCCCCTGTTTCTGCGATTGTTCCTAACCAGTCCAAGTTGAATCATCATATTCCTGTTTAACCGAGGTTTATTGGTTTGGGTCATTTCATCAGGCCTAGGCGACTCTAACTCTAGAGTTTCAGACAGGTGGAATCAGGTTTAAGGGCTGTGGTTGGAAGTTTCTCTTCCGTACCTAGCTCTAGTGTCGTGAACTTGAAGAAGACACCATATTCCACAAATTACATAAAACCTCCTGGCCCTTAATGTTTCTTTTAAATTGATCCTCCTTCATAAGTTCCTTTCCAGATTTGCCCTTGAGTTAGTATTTTGTTTCCAGTCTTGCCCTATGGTCCTGAAGCTCTGTTTGTCTTACCTCAATAAACATTAGATTCTTTTGAACTTCCTTTCAATTATGATTTTGCCATTCACTTCATATTTTGATCTTATATTATTTGAGGGGCCCATTAGCGGATCCAATAGGGTTTTCCAACCCAAGTTCCGCATCAATTGGCAAGTGAAAATCTTGCAATCATTGTGAGTAACAATGAGCTTCTATCAATTGTTAACGCCTACAAAGAGGAAACTGAAGCAGCCCTAGTTTATCAAAACGGCTCGATGGGATTGATTCCACTCTTGTATCTATACAGACTTCCATTGATATGTTGGTCCAGGCTGTAAAAGGTAAGAGTCTCATGCCTGGGGATACTTCCAATTCTGTCCCACAATTTCCACCCCCCCCCCCCAACGCATCCTCATCACCACCAACATCACCACCATATCATACACCACCCCCACCAATACCTCAACCAACGGTTTGAGCCACCAACGGCAGAATTCGCAAACATTCCGAAGTTGGCTCAAACAGCCCATCAAGAAGTTAAGGACCTCGTTGGAACACCTGAAATTGTTCGTGACTACACGATAATGGAATTGGTGATCCCACCGTCATTCTTTGAAGAACGGACCCCACGACTTGCAGACTACATCCCCACCACTTGTGCATTACCAGAATTATGTTCCAGACTGTGGTTAGATGTGCATCCCACGAAATTCCAAAAAAGGCCTACGCTATTTTTTCGACTTTAGCCCGTGGTTCTTCCAGCTCAGTAGGCCTTTGTAGATTGTTCAGTCTCAGCTGCGTTGAGATTGTCCAGTTCCAGCGTCGGCTTTCGTAGCTGCTGTTCCAGTTCTTGCCTCGCCTCTATAGTTGCTGTTCCAGCCTTGTTGGTCCTTACAGCTTATTTTCAGCAGTCTCTGTTAGTGTTTTTTCTCTAGATTTTTCACCTTTTTTTGCTCTTCCTTCAGATTCTTGGTTGGAGTTTCACCTCTGCAAAATTCGTGGATCAATTTTTTCAAGCTAGCGAAAGTTGATGCAGCAACAAGCCCACAAGATAAGATGGGCTTAGATAGGAATCTTTACAAGATTTAATTTTAATTGGAATATATTTGTAATCTTTTATTTAAGAAAATTTGGGTTTTAAGTTTAGGTAATATTCTATTTTAGTAAGTAAGCAATAGGTTATGGTAGGCATCTTATTTCCTTAGTTAAAATTTCCATTTTAATTAGAGATTTTATTTAGTTGCTAGTTTATTTCAATTAGTTTAGTTAAGTTTTTCCTTTAAAAGTAAATGTAATAGTAGTATTATTTTCAGAGAAGAGTGGAAGAAAAGAAAGAATGAATTGATTGTTCAGCTGTGTGCCTACGGGCAGAAGTGGTGTGCTCTCTCTCCTTCATCTCTATGCCCAGGAACATTCTGCTCCTTAGACCGGTCCCCCCCCCCCCTTTTCTTCCTCTTCTTCTTCTTTCCCTTCTCTCTTCCTTCCTGCTTCTCCTTCTTTCTTCTTTATGCTTCCTTGTTCTGGTTAGATCTCCCTCATCCCTCCTCTTACCCTGAAACTTTGGGGATAGGATCTCTGGCCTAGAACAACACCAACCCCTGAGATTACTACTGTTGAAACCATAGTTAGTTAATACGCATATTATACAACGTATTTTTGCCATATAATACGCATATTATGTATTGTGCTAAACAATCCGGGAAAAAACTCCATACGACAAGGTCGTCGTATATACGCGTATTAAACGTCGTACTGAACTTTTTATTCCAAAAAAACATCAAAATATCTTTTGCAATTCCAAAGTTCCAAAAGTCCCTTCGTTTTCCCTTTTTTCTTTCTAAACAAAGATAACCCAAAGTCCCTTCATTTTCTCCTTTCTACCCAAGTAACCCAACAGTCTTCAACACTTTCCTTCATTTTACCATTTTGCATTAATTTATTTTATTTCTACGGTT
>JAMYWD010003551.1:0-25000 GCA_028583415.1 Protea cynaroides | reverse complement strand
ATAATCATTCAATCTCTCCTTAATGTCTTCAGCCCTTACTAGAACTTTACCATCTGTATTTTTAATACAGCTAACATGGTCAAAATCTCTACTCGTCTTTTCCCTCATTTTAACTGTCTTATAGGTAGCTTTTTCTCCTTTGTTTGTGCTCAGATTGTTATAAAAACCTTTATATTTCTTCACCCTTGCTTTTCCCAAAATCTTCTTAGCTTCATTTTTGAAAATTTTATACCTTTTAGATCTTCTACATCCTTTTGTCATTTGCCATTTAAAACTAGCTTTCTTCGCCTTAATAGGATCATGATGATAAAATGAAAATAAAAAATAAAAATAATAATAATAATAAACTATACACCGCATCAGCTTTAAAAATTAAAAAAAATATATGGTGAAGTAAACTCAAGTTTCCATCGTAAGCTGGTTCAAGTTGCACATATGATGCCACTAGTTACCCAAATGAACACAATTTAATAGTTTTAAATAGTACAACTCAACTCAATTAACTCAGCCTTATCCTAACTAAATGTGGTTCGCTACACGGATCCTTTTTCTCCAATCCGCTCTATTCAAAGCCATATTTGTCACTAGTCCTAAGCTATTTATGTCTTTCCTCATCAATTCTCTTAAAGCCAATTTAGGCTGACCCCTAGCTCTTTTAGCTTCTTTAATTTAAATCAAATCACCTTTACATACTGAACCATTCAAAGGCCTCCATTGCACATATACATGCCACCACAAATGAATTTCTTACAAGTTATCATGTATCGAAGCTACTCTTAAATTAGCACTAAGTTATTCATTCCCTATTTTATCTTTTCTAGTTTTTCCACTCATTCATCTCAACATTCTCATCTCAGCTATACTAAGTTTGTTTATATTTTCTTTCTTCACTGCCCAACATTCAACCTCATACATCATTAATGGTTGTATAACTACCTTATAAATCCTTTATACACCAATCACAAACACTCTGGATGTACCCCTCCACTTCATCCACTATATTTTAATTCTTTATTTAACATCATCCTCTATTTATCCTTCTTTATTTATGATCAAAACATGTCACCAAAAATTTAAAAATTTTCACTTTGCGGTATCTTCCAATCATCAATTTTCACCACCCCAGTATCAGTCCTTTTGTTAATAAAGTTACACACCATATACTTCATTTTTGTTCTACTTATCTCAAAACCTTTTGATTCAAAAGTTGATCTCCATAATTCCAAACTTTGCATTTATCCTTAATACTGTTTCATCCACCAAAACAATATTATTAGAAAAAACTAGAAAGTTTGATCTAAAATATTTCTAGTCAACACATCTATAATTAGAGCAAACAAATAAGGGCCTAAAGTTGATCATTGACATAATACAATTATAGATGGGAATTCACTACCTTGCACCCCCCCCCCCCAGTTCTTATAGTAGTCACTACACCATTATACATATCTTTAACTACTCCAAACACTTTTCTTCTCTAACACTAACCAAAATAACTCTCTAGAGACTCCATCAAAGGCTTTTTCTAAGTCAATAAAAATCATATAGATTTTCTTTTTATATTCTCTAAATCATTTCATTAGTCTCTAAAGCAAATAGATAGCTTCCATGATTGATCTTCCTGGCATAAACCCAAATTGATTATCCGAAATATTAGTTTCTTGTCTTAGGAGGGTTTCAATTAATCTCTCTCATAGCTTCATAGTATGGCTCATAAGTTTTATTCCACTATAGTTATTTCAATTTTGAATGTCACCTTTATTTTTATAAATTGGAAGTATAGTTGTCAAGGCGTCGCCTAGGCATCGCGTCCGGGCGGTTTGTACAGGCCTGGCCGCCAGGGCGCCTTGTGGTCGCCCAGGCCAGACAGGAACAACATTTATCAGGCTATCAGGCAGTACTTATTTATGACTAATATCATTTAATTTAAGTAAATGTTTCTTTAATTTTATATTTCATTTACTTAAGATATTATTCATAAATAAGCAAATACCCTCCTATTTGAATCCAATAAAAATAGTCTAAAATTCAAATTCCAGAAGGAAAAAAAGTCAACCCCCCTGTTCAAGAACAAAAACCATATTTTTGGGTGCGAGGGCGATTTTCAACTTTTAAATGCTAGGCTTTTTTCTAAATATAAAAATTCTATAAATCTTATTATAATAAATCATCACTAAAAACCAAGAGTGCGCCAAAATAATCTTTTGCTTTGATGCTCAAAAAATAATTTACATTCAGACGACTTTAAACAGCATTCCCGTATTCCGAACAAGGTTTGACCGGAGTGTAACTCCTTCATTATAATTTGTATTCAAACAATCTCGGATTTGTTGGAAAGCTGATTATGCTAGCTTTGCAACGAATTCGAGATTGCTTGAATCCGAACTATATTAAAAGAGTTACGCTCCGATCAAATTCGTTAAAAGTACGCAAATGTTAGTCATAAATAATTGTTTACTTAACTCTAGACACAATCCCAGGTCTTAGTGTACATTAGTAAACTTGGGTCCACATCACATATTAATTAAGTTATGTCTTAATTGTTGATTATTTATGTAGAATGTTGCATATATATATATAAACATTAATATTTTAGAAATTAAAAAAATGAATTGGGAACGCCTTGGTCACCTAGGCAGGCGCCCAGGATGGCCCCAAACGCCTTGGATCGCCTTGTCGCCTTGACAACTATGATTGGAACCTTAATGTTTTTCCTCAATTCACATTTAGCATTTTTCTTGTGCTTATAATCTTAGTCAACAGCTTAGTTAGTCAAGTTATTCCATTAATTCCTAAGCTCTTCCACACCTCCACTGAAATACCATTGGGGACATACTGCTTTACCTATTTTCATCTTTTTTAAAGCTTCATTTAATTCAAACACCCTAAGTTTCCATATATATCTAATATTTTTCATTTCATGAGGGTTATTACAACCTTCTAAAACACTATTACTTGTATTATTTTCATTTAGTCAAGAGTAAATTATAGGTACCTCCCTTGTAGTTTGCCTTTAAATCAGGTACACCCCAAACCTTTCAAACAATTTCAAAGACACCCCCTTAAATCAAAATAAATTCCAAAAAGAACCCACTCCGTTAGTGAATTTCCGTTAACTGATGACAAAAGCTAAAAGTTAGAATTTTAATACCTAAAATACCCTCATGCATAAGTTAAAGGACCATTTTACCCCCATTTAAACCTCCCATTTACCTAAAACTTACTCCGTTAATGAATTTCCATTAACTTATGGGAGTGGGTTTTGTGTAAATGAGAGTTTTAAATGGGGGTAAAATGGTCCTTCAACTTATGCAGGAAGGTATTTTAGGTGTTAAAATTTTTAACTTTTAGCTTTTGTCATTGGTTAACGAAAACTCACTAATGGAGTGGGTTTTTTTGAAATTTATTTTGACTTAAGAGGGGTGTCTTTGAAATAATTTCGTCCATTCCATCCCTTTTATAGATGGTTATGTGATCAAGTGGCTCGTTGATAATCCGGAACCGTACTGGTTGACTTGGAATCAGCAGACCCCACAGATCAAGATTGATACCCGCATTAGCACTGCCCTTTGTTTGAAAGGTTTGAGGTGTACCTGATTTCAGGGCAAACTACAAGGGAGGTACCTATAATTTACTCTTTAGTCAATTATAGGAATATTTTTTTCCATCTCTATTTAATCTCCTCATCACTTATTGTAGAAATATTTTTTCCATCTCTCTTTGATCTCCTCATCACTTATTAATACATTGTCATCTTCATTTTTATTACATCTAATATGGTTGAAATCTTTGCTCTTCCTTTCCCTCATTTTAGCTAATTTATAGATATCTTTTTCCCCCTCTTTCATGCATAAATTGTTACACAGATTTCTTTTCCTACTATCTTCCTAGCTTCATTTCTAGCAAATTTATACCTATTTGATTGCTTTAAATAAGAGTCCCAGTGCACAAGGCTCCCGCTATTGCAGAGTCTGGGGAGGAGCAGAATGTACATAGCCTTACCCCCACAACATGGAGCTTCCGTGTTTCGAACCCATGACCACCAGATTGCAATATGACAACCTTATTTAATTGCTTTAAATAGTAGGTACCAAAAAAATAGCAAAAGAATATCAAATTTCAGACATGAACTAAACTGTTAACTCATCATACCCCACAATGCACTACAACTCCAGCTTATCAAACTGTTGCCCTACAAATATGGAAGCAAGTTCTAAGCAATAGCAATACTTTGAAAAACAGGGAACTGAAAAATCTGGAGATGAAGGAAGCATTCCATTGTCCATTAACTAGTCAATGGTATATTTTGCATCAATAACATATATACAACAAAGGAGTAAGCAGACAATGACAAAATCACAAATCGAAATCTCCAAAACACCATCTAGAAACTTACAGGCCTTCCAAATTTGGATAGCTCTGCAACTTTGGCTCTCTGCTGACCTGGATAACCTAGATATGAAAAGGAGAACAAATCATACTCAGAAACATTTATTACATTTCAATGTAAAATTGGGAGCTGAGATGCAGTAGATGGAATTTCCAATATTGCCCCAATCATGTTTGAGGGATTCAATGTTCCTGAAATGAGGGCAGTTTGCACTTTGCTTAGAACATTTAAATTATCCACAACATGATTTAGAAAGCATTTAGGCAATGTTCCACCACTTTTTCCAGCTTATTTGGATTTGAACCATTCAACCTCCCATGCAAATGGGCTGTAAAATAACACACACACACACACACACACACACACACACACACACACACACACACACACATATATATATATATATATATATATATATATATATATATATATATATAATGAATATATCATGAAATCATGTCCATAAAGTCAACTGAAATTTGAAATTTGCTTGACAACTAACATAGGCCAAAGACCTTTCTTTTATTCTTATATGCAATTTCTAGCTCTGAAGCCACAACAATAGGGGATTCCACCACGTCGATGGCCAGCATGGAAAAACCAAACTGCACATCCATTGAGTTCAGACCATCAATAAAAGAATTTTTGGGAACATTTCTGCTTGACATGCCCTCTAAAAAATAAAATAGGAATATATACAAACTAAAACTAGGAGCATGTCGCCCCTAACCACGACTATAATGAACAGGAAAAAATGGATTTAGTAATTAGTAGAGAGTTTTCAAACTCCACAAATCCATTCCACTAGTCAATAAAGTGACATTCTTATGAGACTGATTTATTCATCTTTAGCACCAAGATTTTGTTGATCAGACCAAAAAATCAGTTGATCATCCCCTTTAGACACACGTACCAAGAGGCCAATGAAGAAACTGATCAAAAGATGATTGCAACAAAAGATTTTGTAGTAAGGCATATTGAAGAAATTATCAGCAGATGGGACAAACACTTCTAATAAGGGACGGATTTAAAATGTCAATGAAATTACCCGTAAAAATAACAAGACCATCCATGGACACCCTTGCCAATTCTGGAAGAGTCCTGTTGAGGTACTTTGGAGACAAGTAATCCAAAGCATCTGACACAACAACAAGTGAGAAGGACTTTGCCCTGTAAGGGAGAGGAAACTTGATATCAGCCACACGCACAATGCCCTTGCGCACAAGACCCTTGCAGGAAGCATCAGCATCTTCTATGTCATATGGTTCTACACCCCAGGCTTCAGTATCCTCTTCTTTTACCAATTTAGAGACCACTGAACAAGATTCAGGGCCTACGTGCAAAACTTTACGCATGGCTTCACCATACGCTTTCTTCAGAAAAGGTACGACCTTGTGAACTTCTGACGTGCATGAAAAATCACCTGCAAACAAGGACATGAATTGAGATCTACAAATTGTGATAGATGCCCCCAGCTGAATACATCAGGAGACCAGTTTACATTATATTGAATATCAAAGAATTAGCATAGTCTCAAATAATCCTTGGAAAGCACTTATTGCTGCCTTATTCGTGCACATGTAGAATCAACCCTTTTTTTTGGGGTCACGTTACATAAAAATTAAAGATCATTGATAGTTCACCATTTCCGGAAAAATAGACAATCCTAACTCAGGTTCAAAATTAAGCAAGGGAGATATAAGTATAACTCAATTTAGTTTGATTTCTCAACCAACTTTTGTTTCCTTTCTAAATCAGCAACTGTATGTCAGAAATCAGACATGTCTGACACACCAATTCTGTTTAGAGAGGAGAAAAGATGTGCAATTACCATACATCCCCCCCCCCCCGGGGGCACCCCCAAGAAAAGGAAAGTTGTCAAGGTAATAAACATTATTAGTATTAGCACCCAGTTTAAGTAATCAAACGAAATATCCAAAAATATTGGAATCATTTAGAATATTTCACATTGTAAAAGAAAGGCAACTCATCAAACCCCCCTTTCCCAAAAAAATAAAAAGAAAAGGGGGAAAATGAACAAACTTACTTTCAGCCTTGCTAATAGCTTCTCTATCTCCACCAAGTCCACCTACAATACAAAAACTTAAAGTTAACTGCATGGTACATTAAACCCAGCCCAACAGTATGAGGACAAAATATATAAATATATATATATATATATATATATATATATATATATATATATATATATATATATATATATATATATATCAGTTTATAAGCCTTCAGACTGTAACGAAAATGCTTCTAACCAAATGTGATACAAACCTGAGCCACTATAAGAATAGCCAATAAGAAGAAAGGCACCCTGAAAATCAAAACAACACCAATGTCAGTAGTTCACCATAAAATCCCATCCCAAGAAGTAAATTCCTGCTAGCTTACTGGATATTTAGAGAAGGCAAACATTGATAAGATATGATTTGCCCCACAGTCATAATACCTTTAACTCTTTAAGATAGCAATCACCATCAGATAAATAGTACAAGAAAAATAAAATAAAAATAAACACCGAAAGCATAATTGAAGAATACCACAAGGACGAGCCCAATTGATAGCAAAGGTGAAGAGCGTGATTTCTGATGCAACGAGTTCACAAATGGAATGCTGCCACTGTCTGCAGTGCGTCTGCCAGGATTTACTGGCCTTCGGGACATAGCTGCTGGTTTAAGAAGAGATAAATCCACAAGATTTGAAAAATTAGGGGGGAGGAAAACGTCAATTGAACTTGAGTTCTCTACATCGTAAACCACAACAAAATAGTCCGAACCTCAAGACAAACTAATAGGCATTAATTTCCTACTCCAACACTAGCAAATTAATGCTTTGAAGCTACGAGATAAAAGGAAATATAAGACTCCTAAATTCCAAAATAGAATAGGAATATACAATAGAAAATAAGAAAAAATTAACAAAAACGTATAAAACATGAAAATCAAAGAATCGAATTATCCCAGATCCATGCATCCCATTTTTTTTGGGTATAGTCCAGCTGAAAGCTAAAAATTAGATTGAAGATATTCAATTCAAACATGCTTATAGCTTCGGAGTTCGAAAAAGGAAAACGTGAACATGAATCTGAAAAGAGCATCAAACTTCCCAAATAAAATATGTGAAATTGAAATTTGAAAGCTGAATAAGCAAATGGATTAATCGTTCTCATTCCCAAAACCCCATAAGATAGGTAGAACAAGAAAGTGATTCAGCTCGGAAATTCAAAACACATGTTCATGAACTGAATAGAGTCAAATGACTCCTAATGCATCTACAAGCCTAAACAGTTAAATATAAGAATCCCAGATGCAGAGCATTCTTAAGCAAGTTGAACAGGAAACGAAGTGAAAGGAGAAAGAAAGAAGTAGATCAATGGAAGCATACAACAAGAATCAAAAGAAAATAAACTAAACCTACAAATAAAAAAAATAAAAATAAAAAAAGGAATGATTTCAACGTACGATACAAGGGTTTTTCCATTAACGTACCTGAGATGATGAAGAAGGATTGAAGGTGAAATTGCTTCACTACAAGGGTATTCAAAGTAGCGGGATCTAGATCTACAATTTTTATTTTATTTTTTTATACTTATATTCTATTAGAATTATTCGGTTCTCTCGAAAAGCATAGGACTGCGTAGATTCATTTATTTCCTTTTTTGGTCACTGTCTATCTCTTAAGAGCAAGTTGTACACTTGTGTAGTTGTGTATTCAATTAATTTGGCAGGGACGAAATGCACAATAATAAAAGAGATCCGTGTCGGCCACTTTATGGAAGTTGTGTTTGGTTGCAAGGGAAATTAAAGGAGAGGGGGGAGAAATTTTAAATTTAAATAAAAACTTTTACAGTTATAATAAAATGATTATATAAAATATTTAAATATTTAGTAATGGTAATAATAAGATGTAAACTATTTAAATACAAGGGATTTGAAAGGAAAATGAAGTGTAAGTTTTTTTTTTTTTTTGTAAAATAAAGTATAAGTTAATAACTAAATATGAAATGATTTTGAATTAGTTACATAGCAATGGGATAGGATGTGTTGTAATTATTACAAAAGTTTTCTTCTTAAGTTAAAAAAATTCACTTTCCTTCCCTTCAATGCCCCTTACAACCGGATCCACATCCTCTCCCGCCTAAGTCTGGGCGGGAGAGTTGGCGGCTCGGATGGATGGCCGCCACCTGGTTCTCTGGTGGATCCAAGCCCTCCATCTGAGCTGACACCCCTGTCGGCTCAGCTTGTCGGCTGGGGTGTCGGCTCGGATCCACCCGAGAGCCAGTTGGTGACCATCCATCCAGACCGCCAACTCTCCCGCCCAAACTCAGGCGGAAGAGGATTTATATACCTTACAACTAGACACAACTGGAATGACATGCTTTCCGTCAAGTTTTGATCTGTTGATGCTCCAAATAGTCCAACCTCCACTAGTTTAAACCCTAAATTATTTTCCTTAGGTTTTCTAATAAGAAATTTGCTCTAGTATTGAATTCAATAATCTCAATGACCTCACTTAAACCCTAAATAATTTTCCTTAGATTTTCTAGTAAGATATTTGCTCTAATATTTAATTAAATAATCTCAACAACCACCCCCAAAAAAAAAAATAGATGCTTGCTATTCCCCTCTGGGATGATGCCCTTCTTGTGTCGGATGACTTGGACCTTGACAAAAACAAAAGGTTTTCAAACACATAAGAAGAAAGTTTTTGAGAATATACAAGGCAACGGAAGCCTAGGAAGGAATAATAATAGGCTTTCAATCGAGTTTTTTTGGTGGCTTGCTCTTATCTATTGGTAGTCCAAATGGTCAGACCATG
The DNA here is from genome assembly GCA_028583415.1 of Protea cynaroides. Taxonomy (NCBI): domain Eukaryota; kingdom Viridiplantae; phylum Streptophyta; class Magnoliopsida; order Proteales; family Proteaceae; genus Protea; species Protea cynaroides. The sequence goes on along the minus strand of JAMYWD010003551.1, from coordinate 15,777 downwards.
CATTAGACGATCCGATAGGTTTAAAATACAAATCATTTTTCTCAAAATTTCTACTGAGAAAACTACACAAAAAATAGGTATGTGTTGAGTCCAGATCCACTCCCCTCTTTTGTAACCACCCTAAACCTTTGGGAACCCATCCATGGGGTGTAGGTCCAGCATCCATGGAAGGTTCCCAAAGATGTGGGTTGGTTACCAAGTGTGGAGAGGATCTACACTTGGTCGACTGCATATGCAAGGCTTTCAATCTAGTTTTCAGAAGGGTTGATCCTTGTTTGTTGGTGCCCCAAATTGTCCAACCGTCCATTAGATGGTCTGATATGTTTAAAATCTAAATCATTTATATATGATTTTTGTTTGAGCAAATTATTCAAATATTCAATTAAATAATCTGAAGGGCATAATTGTACATTCAAAGTTTTCAAACATTTATGTTGCATTTGGTATGCATTATTGGAATGCATTCTATCAGAACGCATCCTTTGTGGAATGAGAATAAACTAAAATGTGAGACATTTCTATTATAGCCTCAAACGAAAAAAAACAGGGGGAAAATGGATTTTAGAAAAAAAAAAATGTTCTCTTACCAAATTTATGATCCATGTTGAAGAAGGCACTAGGGCCCTGTGTAAGACCCGCACTCCATTAACCCGGTTTAACTGTGTCGTGCTAAATCTTCCCATCATTCCTGAACCAAGTGGACCGAGCGTGTGAAGATAGATCACAAACCAAGTATAAAAATCGACTCAACACCCAAAACTGTATACATATGGTCGCATACCTGGGTAGGTATGGTCGACCATATGGTAAGAATAAAGATCATAAATCCAGGACCCCACGGATGATGATTTCGACCCTACAGTCGACGGGTTCTGCGACCGTAGCCATCGACCGTGAGACCCCAAGTCAGACTCCGAATTTTGGAAACTTTCCTAAACTAAGGGATTTCTTTCCTAATTGAAAGATGACTCTATATGGAAAGTTTTCCTCTATATAAAGGACGTCCCTCAGCCCTTTTTCACTATTTTAGAACATTAATAAATCCTAGAGAAAGAGAAGGGAAGAGAAAGAAGAGAAGGAGAACAAGAAAAGGCTAAGGAGAGGATTTTGCTGAGAAGAGATTGGCTCTTTACCATAGGCAAAGGCATGAACCTAATCTCTGGAGATGTAAACACTAAGGAATAAAACTTCTATGGAGTATAGAAGATATCAACCTATTATGAACTATGTGATTCATTGAGAAAATCCCAAAGATAAACATGAGGGATGAGTTTGATGATTAAGGTTGATAAGAAACTATTAATGATGGTCATAGGATGACCTTAGGATAAACCCAATTGAAGAGTAGAGGAATTGACCCAAGAGGAACTCGAATTGCATGTAGTCTGTGACCAGAAATCTCAAGGTCGCAGCTACGGTCAACCATAGCATGACCAGCATGATCAGAGGATCGACCATAGGCATTCGGGAAGATTCAGGAATCATATGGTCGCAGCTACGGTCGCACCATATGCGACCATAGAGTATCGACCGTAGGCAGTAAGGTCGATACAGTATGAGACCATAGGACCAATCAAACACCTATTAATGCTCTATTTCGATTTTCGACTACTGTAACATGTTACATATGAACCCTAACTTAAATTCATATAACTTTTAGGTTGTTAAATTGATTGAAAGAGAATTTCAAGACTTAGAAAGAGATCGAGTATTGCTAATAGGTGAGGGAATAAGACCTAGACTAATTGGTTAATAACAAACTGTTTATTTTTATTGAATCCAATGCCATGATTGATTCTATGCGTGTATGCTTGTAATGTGTATCTCACATGTCATCCAATATTTCTGTTATTACTGTTCATGCATATTTAATTTCGTTTATTTATAACATGATGATGATGATGATGATGCTAGGAATAGGCATGTGAATATATGTATGTGGTTGGTGTGTTGAATGCGAGTGGAGCATCAGGGGGAGGATGTGGCATGGTGGTCTTTGACCTCGTCACCAAAATTTAGCTCTATCTCTACTCAAGTCTTGTTCACTAACATCATCGTATCGTCATTACCTTAGCAGAACTATTACGTCGTAGGCCATCAGGGGAGGTGGTCTCAGACCGTGTGGTCTCTGACTCTGCCAAGGAGCCTTAGCTCTATCTCTATGGACATATTGAGGGATACTATGGTGAGGCCTTGGATACATTGTTTGGCATTAGAATTGATTAATTGCGAGCCTAGTTTGTAAGCCCTCGCCAATAGGGGCTTACGTTTTGGTATGGGTAGGGCATTAGGGGAAATATTGGCGGTGTTTCATCCTGACACTTTAGTTCTATCTCTATTTCATGGTGGGTGCATGTGGGACGGGCAATGATATTTGATCAATTGGACGGATTCACACACTCGTATGTAGAGGTGCGGGGGCTACCAAACCTTTCTATAGCACATTGCAAACTTAAAAATCAAACCAAATATATGAATTGAATGCATGCATATGTTTGTTGCATTGTTTTGTTTACTTACTGAGCTCAAGTTGGAGAGTTGACCCTTGCACGCGTAATTCTTTTTTAGTTTTCGATGTTGCAGGTGTTACTGTCGAAGACTACATGGATACACCAATGTGTGGACATGCAACGACTATGGATGTGCAAGTTGTGGATGACGAATATGGCTCGTCAAGCTAGTGTTTCAACTATGTTTACGCTTAGTGGTTAACTTTCGTATTGTGATACTTGTAATCAGTATTAATTATGTTTTGATTACTTGAAGATAACTTGTTAAATAATTAATTATCACTATAAATTCTCAGTTCATTATTAATAAGACTTTCACTATTTATTTATTTACTCTGGTTATTATTGTGAAATGTGTTTTGGTTTAACATGGTTGGCATAGTTTATATGAGATTCTGGTTTGAACAATTGATTCTCATGACGGTTCATCACACCACTGGTTAGTCCAGAATTGGGGTGTGACACCCTGTTTGAGAACACTCATGCTCCTTATCCCTTGTTTTTGCTTTGGAATCATTTTATTGCTTTTGCTCTGGAGTCAATTTTTGAGAGGAGAATACTGTTTGCTAATGCTGCTCATCTGATTCTAGAGCTTATTGAAAATATAATCCCATTTGATAAAAATGAATCTGGATTCCATTCCAGATCTGGTGGTGGTTGTGGTGATGGCGGTGGTGGCAGTGGGTGGTGATGGTGGTAGTGGGGGGTGGGGGAGGTGGCAGCGGTCAAGCCTTCTATTTGGCCTGATTCTCTCATTTTAGCTATCTTTTTCTTCTTTTTTATTTTATTTTATTTGGTAAGTAGATATTTTATTTAAAAACCCGAAGAGGAAGGAAACACAAACAAGCCAATTGAGGAACAACTCAGAGGCCAAACAAAAGACTAGGACACAAGACCAACATGGTCACACTCCAAGGAAGAGGAACATGCTCCTACTTCCAGCTTAAAAAAAAAAAATACTTATGTTACATCAAGGTCCCATCTTTGAATGAGGTGGGAGAAACAATTAGAGGCAGGCCTTTCGAACTTCATGGAGAGAATCTTTAACTTGATTTCGTCCCTCATTTTCCAAACCACCACCTCTCTGGGGGAAGAAATATTTTTGAAGATCCTGTTGTTTCTCTCTCTCCAGATGTGGTAGACAATTATGCAAAAGGCAATTTTGCCCACCATACCAATGGCCTTTCCTTTGGAGAAGATTTTACCGACCCATTTAGCTTCTTTCTCAACCCTCCTATCTTGATAGTGCAATTGATGGCAAAGTGCAAGAATTTGCTTCCAAATAAAGAAGGCATATTCACAGTCTCAGAAAAGTTGGTCCTGGAATCCTTACCTGCCCAGCAGAACACACATGCATCTGACACCACAATGCTTCTCTTTCTCAGCTGATCTGCAGTGGCAAGCGAGTCTAACAAACATCTCCAGACAATGAAGGAGTGTCTCGGCTCATTCATGGGGAACCATATAGCTCTAGCCCACCTTACATGACTGTCAACAACCCGAACAGAATTCCAAGCTCTGGCAGTTGAGAATTGACAAGCAGAAGGGTCCCACCAGAGGACAGTATCCTGAGAAGTTCTTGTAGTACAGGGGAAAAAAGTAATAGAAACCCAAATTGCTTGGACATGGGTAGGAAGATCTGGGCTGCACTCCACCCACCGATTAGACTCAACCATGGATCTGGATCTAGAGTGATGGCAAAGAGCAAGAATTTAGCTCATTTTCATTTGCTCTGGAGCAACGAGAACTAGTTTTTTTAGCTCTCAAATTTGGGCTCCCAGAGTAAAAAAAAGTCTGGTTCACTCCCTGGGAGCTTGGAATCGGACCGGACTTTCCAAATAGGATTCAACTCTAAAATTGCTCCTAGGGAGACAGCATCCTGGAATCTTGGAACAGAAATTTTATCAAACAGATCCTATAATACCTTCCAAGAATGCAAACCAAACATACTATTAGTATACGAAGAAATTTTTAAACATCAGTAGGATGAGGAAAAGGATAAACAAACAGTAATAAAAAGAGGTTAGTTTTGGCCGTGTACGCAAGGCTTTCAGTTGAGTTTTGAGATGATTAGGTCCTATATGTTGGTGCTCCAAATGGTCGACCGTCTACTAGATGGTGTTTAAAATCTATATCATTTCTCTTAGGTTTTCTATTAAAAATATTCAATTAAATAATCTCAAAGACCCAATTGTGCACTTTGAAAGTTTTCAAACGTAAGTACATCACAGTTTTTGGGGATCCACAGGCGAAGGGAGGGATAAATACAGAATAACAAAAGAGGTATGTGTGTGGTGCTTAAGCAAGGGTTTCGGTCAAGTCTTCAGTTATCTTGATCTTGTCTATTGGTGGTCCAAAAGGTCTGACCGGCATAAGTATACGCAATAGTGAACTTTCAAAGTTTTCGAACATAAGTATTTGCAATAAGCTTTTGAGGATCCTATGATTGTGATCGCATTATTCAAACTTTTGTACCACTAAATGAATGTTCGAAATGCTTTTCTTGTTGTTCCAAGAATCCAATATGAACGCCAAAATCTGTAGATGAAGAGAGACGGTAAGGTGGAATAAAACTCGGTCTTATATGTTGATGGTTAAAATAGAGGGATCCACATCGTCTCCTCCCTGAGATTATGGAGGAGGGGAGGCAGTCTTGATGGATGGCCGACACTTGGCTCTCGGATGAATTCGAACCATCCATCCGAGCCGACACCCCTGTCGGCTCAGCTTGTCAGCTGAGTGTCAGTTCGAATGGACTGCTCGGATTCACCCGAGAGTCAGGTGTCGGCCATCTATCCTCCCAAATCTCAAGAAAGAGATGATTTAAATCCAAAATAGAGGAAGGTTATAGATAGTCGTTGAAATCCAGGTGGGCATGTTCCATCATTCTGATAACTTCATTGGGGCATGGTTTTTTTAGATTGCTGATAAGGATGCTGCGGTGTCAATATAGTTAATAAGGGGGTGTTTGGTAACACTCCAGAAGTTGGATTCTGACTTCTGGAGCATAAACGGAGTAGAAGCCTGTTTGGTAACCCGGTTCGGACTTCTGGAGAATCTATGAGTGAACCGGCTCCAAATGAGCTATAGAATCCAATTTTTTGGAGCATCAAATAGATGCTTTTCTACTTCAGATCACAATTTTGGAGTAAAAATCACCACACACCACTACTATCACCAATTACCACCACCAACACCACAACCCACCAGTCACCAGCCACCACCGCCACCACCGCCACCACCACCACCACACCGCCACCACCTACAGCTACCACTACCCACCACCACCACCACCACCATCCTCAATCACCACCTACCGCCACCTACCATCGCCACCACCACCAACCACCGCCACCATCACCCACCGCCACCTACCATCGCCACCACCACCACCAACTATCACCCACCACCACCCCTCGTTGCCACCACCACCAACCACCCACCATCGCCACCACCACCAACCACCCACCACTGCCACCACCATCCACTACCACCCACTGCCACCGCCACCACCACCATCCTCAATCACCACCCACCGCCACCTACTATCGCCACCACCACCACCACCAACCACCACCACCACCACCACCACCCACCACCACCGCCACCACCACCACCCCTCGTCGCCACCACCACCAACCACCCACCACCGCCGCCACCATCCACTACGACCCACTGCCACCTACCATCGCCACCACCACCACCCACCAACCACCACCACTACCACCCACCACCAACTATCACCCACCACCACCGCCACCACACCACCAACTATCACCCACCACCACCGCCACCACCATCCACTACCACCCACCACCACCGCCACCACCCTCCACCACCACCACCCACCCACCGCCACCCTTCACCACCACCTCCCACCCACTACCACCGTCACCAACCATCACCACTCACCAATAGTGCCACCATCCGTCACCCTCACCACTACTCTAGAGTCCATGACTAAATTAGGTTAACAAACATGTTTCTACTCCTTCATACTCTTGAATCCTTTTGAAATTGGAGTAGAAATTTGAACCAGAAGTAAGAATCTCAGAGTTGAAGTTTTACCAAACAGCCCCTCAAGTAACATTTATTACACGAATTATATGGGTTTCGAATTTTTAATTATATTTTTACGAAATATGGCGTGAATTCTCATAAAATCCTATTTTCTGTATTGAAAAGTATTAAACACCTTTTAAAAGTATTTTGTCATATTAAATATAAAAATAAAAATAATAATAATAAGAAAATTCCCCTCTCTCTTTCCTGGTATTTTGATTTGTTCCCAAATTCCTGAAACTCAACTATCGAATGAATCATTCCAACTTTGATGTGTTTTATGTTAACGAGATAACGATTTTATGTGAATTCCATGAATTGCAATATATATATATATATATTATTCTATTTGTTGAAATACGACGTTGATGTCTATTGCATAGTAAATATATATTCGTATTTTCTGTAAAAAAATTTTCATATTAAACACATACGTATTAATACTGTATTTGTTTTTTTTAATCGGATTTTCAATCCCCGTATTAAAGTCTAATTGTGTTTATTATATATATGTATCCGTACCCGAATATTCGTCGTTTCCAAACTTACTAACTATGGGTAGCACAACCTAGTCACATCAAAAGAGCACAAGAGGCCCATCTGGTTGAGAGATTGTGAAGTCTAATGAGCTGTTTGATAATACTCCAGATTTTGGATTCTGACTTCTGGAGCATAAATGGAGTAGAATCCCATTTGGTAACCTGGTTCGAATTCTGGAGAATCTCGGAGTGAACCAGCTCCAAATAGACTCCATAATTTATTTTTTTGGAGCATTTAATAGATGTTTTTCGATTTCAGACTACAATTTTAGAATAGAAAGAACCACTCACACCACCACCTCCACAACCACCACCACAACCACCAGCCACCACCGCCACCACCACCCCCCGCCACCACCACCCCCACCACCACCACCAACCATCACCCACCACCACCACCACCCCCCTCCACCACCACCCACCACCACCATCTCCCACCACCACCCACTGCCACCCTCCACCACCACCAGCCACCCTTTGCCACCACCTCCCACCCACTACCACCGTCACCAATTATCACCCCTCGGTACTAGTGCCACTATCCATCACCCATCACCCATCACCATCATTCTTGAGTCATAAATTATGTTAATAAACATATTTTTACTCCCATATATTCCTGTATCATTTTGAAACAGAAGAAGAAATTTGACAGAAGAAGAAATTTAACTTAGAAATAAGAACTCCAGAATTCAAGTTTTATCGAAGAGCCCTTGCCTCATGCTGAGTTAGGTAGTACTGCTGTTGGTTTGAGTAGTTCGTAGCTACTATAAAACCTAGAATTTGTATTTTGAAAAGCATTGAGAATCTAAAGTACTCGTTTCATTTTCCCTCTTGGTTTTCGTTTCTTTTGAATACTGTTCTGAGTTCTTGGACTCGAATCAAGAACAATCCAATCAGGATCGAGGACCAATTTTCGATTGAACCCTTGTCATTTCTGGCTAACCAGAGAAACCAGCATTTCCATGAATTCGGAGAGAACTCCAGCTTTGAATCCGTCTGTGTATTAAAATTGTTCCTCCCCCTCTGAACTCACAATTTCCTTATCTTCTCTATGTGGAGGACAAATTTATTTATTTTTATCTTTTCCATTGAAACTTAGATTTATTTATCATCATCGTCCATATTCGATGGATCTCACACCTTAGAAATGGATCTCACTCCGCATCCACGGTTCTTCCATGGCGTATGACGCGTCGGAAGGGGCTGCAGGAGGGGATATGAGTTCTTTAAGCATTTTGAATTTATAGGAAGAAAGAGAAGACAATCAGAAAACAAGTTTGGTGCAAGGGATTTTAAATATATATGGACAAAGCACAGAAAATTCCCAAGAAAATGTACGTAAATAGAGGGGAAAATAGCAGGTTAACGTCTATGTATTAAAGGCCTTGGATGAGCCACGGGTAACTGAAGTGGTGGAAGGAAGCTTTCAGCTTCTTATGCTTCTTTCGATCACCCGAAGAGCTGGGTTTCTCAATCTTCTATTACAATCCAGGCTTCCGCCGTCTAAACCATCATGTACACACATCCTTCGTCTTTATACGACAGAGCTTGCTCCACATGTCTGCAACTCCTACACTCGCATCCTTCAATGCCACCCAGGAATCCGCGTGATCGAGCAAGTTCATGCCCGTGTCCTCATTGAAGGATCGTCTCGAGACAGCTTCTGCGCAACCCATCTCGTCAAATCATATGCCAAGGCAGGAAACATCCACACCGCCCGGCTGATTTTTGAGGTGATCCCTGAGAAGACTGTCTTCCTCTGGAACTCAATTATACGGGCTTGTAGCCGGAATGGATTGTGGTTGGAGATTGCTCAATTGTACAGGCGGATGAAAGAGGAAAGAGTTGAACCTGATAGGTACACTTTCCCCTTTGTGATAAAGGCCTTTGCTGTTCTACATTCCGTTGAAGAAGGAAAGAAAATCCACAGTCTAGCAAATCGAACTGGGCTATTGAGTAATCTCTATGTGGGAACTGCTTTGATAGAAATGTATTTGGAATTTGATGAGGTCGACATTGCACGTAAGATTTTCGATGGAATGCTGGAACGGGATGTCGTTGCTTGGACTTCAATGATTTCTGGTTACGTTGATTCGGGAAATTATATAGAGGCTCTGCGTATTTGGAGAGAGATGAAATTTGGGGACGAGAAGCCCAACTGGGTTACAGTTCTTTGCCTGATTCCTGCATGTAATCGTTCAATACATGCTTTCGTAATAAAATCAGGCTTCGATTTCTCTGTGGAGGTGGAGACGGCGATCGTTGATATGTATGCGAAAAGTGGGGATGTCATTACTGCGCGTGATTTGTTCGACAGAATCTCTGAAAGGGGTTTGATTTCATGGACTACAATGGTTAGTGGATATTCGCAGAACGGATATGCCCACGAAGCACTTTTGCTGTTTCGTCAAATGATGAAAGTTGCACATCTTAAGCCAGATTTCATTATTACAGCGAGCGTTCTTCAAGCCTCCGCACAGCTTGGTTCACTAGGCTGCGGGGAGATGATCCACGGCTACATCATTCGAGTTGGGTCCCAAATTCAGCTGCTGGTTGGAACAGCTTTGGTAGACTTGTACGCAAAATGTGGAAGCATAAGTGCTGCCCAAATGATCTTTGATGAGATTGACAGTCCGAATATGATTGCATGGAGTACACTGATTGCAGCGTATGGGCATCATGGGCTTGGTTCTGAAGCACTTGATCTTTTTGAAAAGATGAAGCAAATTGGTTTTGTGCCTGATGAAACTGCATTCATTAGCATATTATCTGCTTGTAGTCATTCAGGCCTTGTTTCTGAAGGTCAGGAGTATTTTGAATCAATGGTGCAAACATACAAGTTGATGCCCAAGACAAAGCACTATGCGTGCATGGTAGATCTTTTGGGTCGAGCAGGCCTTGTGGAGGAGGCATGCAATCTTATCAGAACAGCGCAGGTGGAGGCAGATGCAAATGTGTGGGGAGCCCTTCTCTCTGCGTGCAGAGTTAAAGGGAATGTAAGCATTGCTGAGTTTGCATTTAGGAGACTGCTTGACCTAGAGCCTGATAATGTGGAGTATCATGTGCTCTTGGCTAATATATATGCAGAATGTGGGAGATGGGATGAGGCCTCTAAGATAAGATCTGTTTTGGGGAGGAAGGGCGAGAGGAAAACACCAGGATGCAGCTCTCTACAAGTGAACTGCAATAGCAATTCATTTTTCACTGGCAATTAAATTACATTTAATCCAACACAGAGGTGATCCATACGTTTGCTAAAGGTGTCTTTCTGAACTTACCATGATGCTTATATGAAGCCACACTAGTTTCACTACTTTTCTCTTTCTAAATCCTGAGTCCAAGTTTAAAATTTTTCCATAGCTTCCATCGAGGTACATGCCCTGCAAGCTCATATATAAATAAACATGACCTAACCTAGCATAAAATGATTTTAAGCATGCAATGAAATATTCCAGCCTCCATCAATAAGGCACCATATCTGATTTTCCACGGAAAAAATAGCATGATTTTGTGTGTATCACACGTTGTCCTCCAGAAGAAATGTATGAAAATTGTCTAATAGTCAAAGCGGCAGTGTCGTCATCCACCCGTTGCACTCCTCACTTCATCTGAAATTCTGAATGGTCCGAGTAACATATACATCATGAAATTATTGTATCTTACCATACTTGGAAGAAAGATTTATTGAACTTACATTATCGATTCAGTAAGGAACAAACATATCATTCTATCAATTTGGTGTTTTGTGCACATTCCAGATTGGTAAATTGACTGGATCTGCTAATTTTTTCAAATACAGAACATTTAATTATTTGAAGGAACTTATTTATTGAGGAAGTTCACATGTTGCAGTCAAAGCTCTTAGCTCGCAGTTGTATACAAACTAGTAATCAAACTGATGATTTGTTTTGGGGGGTAACAAATTTTCTTCACTCTTAAAGGGGAAAGCTACAGCAAAAAAATACTGAAGCCTAGCAGTAGCAGGAGTTTCCTTCACCGTTGTTGATTGCACTCTGCATCGGTGTTTCAACTGTCTTGGCACTTTTCTAACTGTTCAAGCTCTTTGAGGCAGAAGATTAAACTAAGTCTACAGGCCACCTATTGAAAAGACCGACCAAAATTGATCATTGCAGGTAAGTGGGAATCACCACGGACACTTAAGATTGATTATCAAAATCACCCCTGTTATCAAAATCTGACAATACTTTGCAGGCCTTTTCTGTCAACAGAATTAATCCATTTTCTGGAGTTTTTACACCTTAAGATTTAAGAATCCATTACCTATTAGGCTATTTAGCGATGAAGGTATGTTGTTTGTTCCTTAACTCTTTGGTACGAGTCTTGGTGCAGTGGTAAGGGAGCCCTATGGAGAGCAGAATGGCTGTATTTTGGTGGCTATTTCTTTTCGCAATCTGTTTGAGTATTTTGGAATTTTTCGATGGAAGGAGGAGACAGCAGCTATATTTAGATTAGTAGCAGCTTGTTGCTCAATTGCTGAGAGTTGCAAAACTTATAAGAAGATTGTGATTACAATGATGATTTTGAGAAGAAAAAGAGATAATGGCCACAGGTCTCTTTGTCATATGTAAGGTCCAGAATATCACCTTACCAACCCATTTCATAAATTTGTTAGGACATCCAAACACATCCAAACAAAAAAAAGATTGAATTTGCTTTTAGGAGTAGCAGAATCTCACTTTACAAACCAGTAACCATTTGGATCCTCTATGAATTGTAATTCTCCATGAGATAAGGGGTTGGATTTGCTGGTTCAGGCTTATTGCCTTGACTTAAGGGGAAACCAAAATAAATAAATAAATAAACAGATGAACAATGTAACCATAGTTGTCAAGGCGCCAAGGTGAACCAAGGCGTTGGAGGCCTGAATGACGCCCAAGGCGACCAAGGCGCCCAATTTTCCACAGTGCCACCAGTGCACCTGGACGCCTAGGCGACGCCTTGACATTTGACAACTATGAATGTGACAAATGTTTATGACTTAGGAAGGGTGATTAGATGCAGAAAAACTGTCAAGAGCTCTAAACATCAATCACCTAGAACTTGGAACGACTAACCAACATTACTGAAACTTTCATAGGTCCACTTAACTTAGGCCCATTCCCCCCCCCCCCCTCTCTTAGTTATAATAAATAATGGGCCTGATTAACTGCCCTATTACCGATTTGCTTTATTTTATTGTGTTTGTAGTGGGTTTAATTATAAAGGCCCATTATCAGTTGTATCTTAAGTAGATTAGGAATTGGTCTTCCTGACTAGGTCTTTCTACCTAGTTGGATTGTAACTAGGAGAGAGTCCTAAGTCCTTTACTCTCTTTTGTTTTCTATATATACAGCAGTAGGAGGAGGGGTTATTAAATACACTCTCTCCCTCCTTTCTTCTCTCTCTCTCTCTCTCTCTCTCACACACACACACACACACACACACACACACACGAAGTTCTGTTGCTTAGGTAGCTTCCTATCTTATTTTGTTACAATAAATATAATGACGATCTTCATACTCAAACGAAAGATAAAAGGGGCATGAGCAGTACTAAACATACCTTCTATCATCCAAAAGAGGATGCATCTGCTCAACCTAAATTTCAGCTCTAACATCAATCACCTAGAACATGGAGTGGACAAACCAACAGTACTGAAACTTTTGTAGGCTTTGCCTTAATAGTGATATGTTGCCAGGGTGAAATGCACAAATTCTCAGAACCCAGGTATCCTGTAATCCTGAATGATATCCTTTGATCTATATTATAAATATAATGACGATCTTCATACTCAGACAAAGGATAGAAAGGGGCATGAGCAGTACTAGACATAGCTTTTATCATCCAAAAGAGGATGCATCTGCTCTACCTAAATTTCCGAAAGTCCCATTGTTTTTACTGCAATTTTTTGTCCAAAATGAATGAAAGGTTTCTGCCAAATTTTTACTTTGATGCTCCCTTATGATGCAATATTGGTCTTTTTAATTGCCTGGTTTTTGTCTAATTGGAGTATATAGTCTTGTTACTTGGGAGATGCTCATAAGTTATTTGATTTTACCATTTAGTTGTATTTGGGTGTGGTTTTCTTCCTATTTAAATGTTGGATTGTCAGTAATAGTGTAATTCCCTTTTCATTTTTCACCATGGTCAACATTAGGTTGTATAATTTTTATGAAGAACTCACATATAGAGGGAGTTAGTGGTCTTGAGGAGGAACCTATTATTGCCTCTGCATCAGTAGCAGCGATGGCTGGAGCTGTGGTATGTACTGCTGTCGAATACCACTCAAATCTCTGTTGTTGTTGTTGTCTCCATAGATCATTTGGCAACTGCAATCCAAGAGAGTAATTCCTCTATTTTCTTCAAAACATAATGGAAAGCCATACACAAAGTGGATGGGTTTAGTGAAGATATAATTGGCCATATCTATGATTTCTCATAACAAATGAATCTCAGACAAAGGCGTCTGTTGCTAGGACTCTGGAGCAATGGAAGAGGTGGATGTTGAGGTTTCTTGATTAAGGCCATTGATGCGGTAAGGCAAATACAAAACCGGTTATGCTTAATTATGTCATTCAGATGGTTATATTGACTATTATGCTTTAATTTAGAACAATATGCCTTTCTTATCTTTTTTTATTATTATTTTTCTTATTTCGAAGTATTTGATGGTTTTCTTTATGCTATGGGTGAATGAAGATGAAGATCTAAAAGTGAGTGAAGATTGTGATTTAGCTTTAAAATACGATTCTTTTGAAGGGGCTGGATGTTTCTGAAAAAATGATATAGGTGGACTTATGGAAATAGACGATGTTTTTAAACCTGATATAGTCTTCATAGGACAGATGATTAGATGCTTCTTGAATGCTCCTCTTATATTCTGTTTCTGTCATACAAAACAATTTCTAAACTGTTCTGGTGTGGCATGTGATGAGCTGCCTGTTGGCAACTGCTTGGTTTTAAGAATATTATTACCAGATCTGGTTGATTAGCCAGTCTGTTGGTCTTCTTTGTTCTCTCTTTTTCGAAGTTTTTTGTGTGCTTTAATTTAGGAATACATTAGGCTATGTGTGCATTACTTGCAAAAAACTAAAAATAGAAGAAATCACTCAAATGAAAGGCATGCTTCGTTTTCAACAAGTGTTCTGCTCTTATTGGGAACACCAATGAGTGGAGTTGATGAATAGGCTGGTATTTGTTCCTTTTTGCTGGGGTTTACATGGTGATTCATGTATCATTTGTGAGGAGCTTTGGCATTGGCATAGCTTAACAGGTCCAATATATATAAAAGATTTGACTTTATTAATCATAGAGATATTGATTGGGATTGTGTGAATCAGTAAATTGTGTATTACTAACTAGTAACTACAAAGACTTGGATTCATAGTCGAAGAACGTATTTGATGCCTAGATGATAAGATGATAAGTCTAAAGACTTGTGTGAATCATATTTTAATATGATATTACTTGTTTGCTTGGATTACATGATTAAAAGAAGGGTTTCTTATCAACACCCTGTAGGGTGTCCATAAGTTTTGGTACCTCTTTTTATTTACCCCCAATCGTTCCCTCACCATTTAAGAAATGGAATCTGTGGAAGGGTAAAATCAATTTTGGAAAAAAAATACGCACCTCCCATGTACTTTGCCTAAAAGATTCCACTCACCAACTTCCATGTTAATTACTCGAACCTCCCCTAATTTCTCAACTCAAGTATGGTTCATACAGACCCTGTTTGTTATGACATATCTATTAGTTGATGACGTGTCCTTTTCTTGAATGTATTATGCCAAAACTACCCTTGAAAACGTTTAAACTTATCAATTTTGATTCTTTCTTCTTTAATCCTTTTAGGTCAATGGGTCTCTCTCTCTCTCTCTCATACTTGAACCCACGAGGGTTCTTCGTCTGCCACCGTGGGAGATTGCTCATCCTGTCTTCCTTCTGACCATGGAATAAAATCTCGGCGAGATCTCGCCAATCTCGCCATTCTCGCCATTAGCCTAGACAAAAACAGGGTAGATAACCCTTTTCGTCTCGGGAGATGCATAATCTCGCCGTGAGATCTCGGTAAATCTCGAAATTTCTTGCCATTTCTCGCCAATTTCTCGGCGAGAAATTGTTTTTTGTTTTTTTTTTCTCTTTATAAAAGAGAGAAGTCACTGTTCTCGGTCGAGTTCTCGACCGAGAACTGCTGTTTCCTCTTCTTTGTTAGTTTTTTTTGAAGATTTTCTCATTTCTTCCTCATTCTTTCTTTGTTTGGACTTTTAACTTGCAACGAGTGGTGCTTCGGACTGCGGGGATTGCTGTGGGAGCTTCATCTTAATCGTTGAAGGTAAGTTTCTTGCCGAAAAATGAGATATTTACATGAGACTATGAGGGAGAAAAAAAATAAAATTCTAGAATGTGATTTTGTTTCTCTTTCCCTTAATGCATTATGTTATTGTTTCATTTGCCATATTTGATTGAATATAATAGCCAATATGATCCTAAATTTACAACAAATTTCAGTGTTGACTGTCAAAACATGGGTGTAAACCCAAACAACCACAAAGAGTCATTATTTTTACAATTTTATACTCTAAATATGTTTATGTATGTAAAAAATGAGGTTCCCCTGAAGTTGGAGACCTAAAAAATGTATTTTGGCCAAAGGCTGTCT
>JAMYWD010003550.1:0-25000 GCA_028583415.1 Protea cynaroides | reverse complement strand
TCTGCTTAAACCATTACCATTTCTACTTCACCTCACCTACAGGTCTATAGCCATATCAGACTCAAGCGGGAAAAAACCATTACCATTAACGCACCTACACACATCCCTTCGTCAGCTTTGGAGCTAGAAACTGTGTCAGAAAATGAAATCCATCAGTTTGGTAATATTTCTCCCTCTGAGTTTGATTTACCTGTTGCTTAGGAAAGGTACTAAGTCCTGTAGTCAGTATCCTATTTCTCAATATGTGTCTTATAAGTCTTTGTCCCCATCATACCTTGCTTTTGTCTCTACTTTGTCTTCTGTATCTATTCTCAAACATTGGTAAAATGCAATTGTAGATGCGAGATGGAAAGCAGCTATGGTTGAGGAAATGAATGCCTTGAAAAAAAAATAAGACATGGGATCTTGTTGGCCTTCCATCAGGGAAGAAGACTGTTGGGTGCAAGTGGATCTTTATTATCAAGCAAAAAAAAGATGGGTCTATAGACAGGTATAAGGCCATATTAGTAGCTCATTTGCACTTATGGAATTGACTACCAGGAAACATTTGCACCTATGGAAAAAATTATTACTATTCGTGTCATTTTAGCCTGTACAGTACACTTTGATTGGGATCTACAACAGCTGAATGTCAAGAATGCATTTCTTCATGGGGAGTTAGCTGAGGAAGTGTACATGGATGTTCCTCCAGGATTTACCTCATCAGCCACTGAAGGAAAAGTATGTAAGCTAAAACGATATCTCTATGGACTCAAGCAATCCTTTAGAGCATGGTTTGAAAGATTTCACAGAGCTATGACCTCTGCAGGCTATAGACAAAACAATGCTGATCACACATTGTTTATTAAGCAGAGGGATGGCAAAATTACTATTTTCATAGTCTATGTTGATGATATTGTGGTTACTAGCAGTGATGATGAAGAAATTAGATTGCTGAAATTTTTTTTGGGAAAGGAGTTTAAAGTCAAAGACCTAGGAAAACTGAGATATTTCCTTGGGATTAAAGTAGCTCACTCCACCAAAGGTATCTATTTGTCTCAAAGGAAGTATATAATTGATCTTCTCTCAGACACAGGTCTCTTAGGGTGTCGGCCATATGAAACACCTATTGACCCTAATGCTAAATTGCAAGAAAAAACCGGTACACCAATTGATAAGGAACAGTATCAACGGCTAGTTGGAAAGTTGATAAATCTTGCTCATACTAGACCTGATATTGCCTATGCAGTGAGCTTGGTGAGCCAATTTATGCATGACCCTTATTCTTCTCATATGGATGTTGTCCTCTGCATATTGCACTATCTCAAATCTGCTCTTGGAAGAGGAATCCTACTCTCTTCCCAGGGTTATCTCAGAGTTGATGCCTACACTGATGCAAACTGGGCAAGAAATCCACATAGAAAGTCTATTTCAGGATATTGTACCTTTATTGAAGGGAACTTGGTGACTTGGCGCAGCAAGAAGTAGAATATGGTAGCCCGTTCAAGTGCAGAGGTTGAGTTTAGAGCTATAGCTCAAGGGATATGTGAGGTTTATGGTTGTAGGGATTATTCAAGGATCTGGGTGTCTATCCTACACAGCCTATGAGGTTATTTTGTGACAATAAGGCTGCAATCAGTATTGCTCACAACCCAATACAACATGATAGGACTAAACATGTGGAAATTGATCGTCACTTCATCAAAGAAAAATTGGATAGTGGACAGATCTGTGTTCCATATGTTCAGTCCAGTGATCAAGTGGCTGACATCTTCATCAAAGGTCTCCCAAGAAAATAATTTCATTTATTATTGTCTAAGTTGTGCTGAACTGATGTATATGCACCAACTTGAGGGGGAGTGTTGAGAATGTTGTTAATATAGTCATGGGGTATATTAGTAATTTGGTTATTAGTTCTTTATTTTCTTTTCCTTTATTATCATTAAGGGTAATATTATAATTCTGGTTTTAAGTCTTTTGTTATAAATAAGATGTGTGAGTGAGGAGAGGCATAACTCTCTCATTCTTTTTCTGATTTATCATTTTCAATAATCCATACTTGTAGCAATGAAATACTATTACTTTATTGTCGTAATCCAAGGGTCCAAGGGTACCATTGTTATTTTCTTTTCTTTATTATCATTAGGGTTTTATCTTTATGGTTCCTTGTTAGTCGACTCATTCTAAGTGACGTCTAATGAGGGACAAAACTGTAATCTTGACAATCAATATTTCATTATAAATAAGAAGGCTGGGTGAGGAGATCATTATCTCACTCATTCTCTGATCCAACATGGCATCAGAGCCACCACCACTCTTGGGGTACTAACCCTAGCACCGCCACCACCCTATCTTTCTCTTGGTAACTCATTACCGCCCCAACCCCACCGTCTCCATCCTTTCTCTTTCTTACTTTTCCCGACCCCCCAGCCCTACCGCTTCTGCCTTACCGCCACCAACCCTACCGCCTCTGCCTTACAGCCACCAACCCTACTGCCTACCACCACCAGCCCTTCCGCCAACCTGCCATTACCATCTCTACCACTACCGCCTCTACCAAACCTATCGCCTAACCACCTCTACCCTTTCCAACCCTCTTCTTTCTCTCTAACCTCTCGAATTCCCATTAGCCTGATTAAACATGAACTAAGAGTCCACCTCTGCCGCCGTGTCTCCATCGTTGCAGGAATTTTCTTTAAAGAGATCGCACACATAGCCATCCTCGATTCTTCCATGTTTGTATGAAGATCAAAACTTGCTGCATATATGTATCTCGTTCCCAGAAGACTGAAACATGGCACCACAAATTACCGCCTCTGGTATATCTGATGTAGATCAGGGTTTACGCCAGGAGGAAGAGCTGCAAGCAATCAAATGGGCCTGGCCAATTGAGTTAAGCAACCAGCCTAGCCGAGATCTATAGATCTATACTACCGCCAGCAGTAGTAATAGTTAGTAGGATTCTTTTTTATTGAAGAATAATATTTAGTTTCCTAAAATTTAGCAATCAGTTATTTAGTAGTTTCATTGTTTAGAAATTTCTTTAGTTTCCTAAAGTGTTTAGGAAACCTTCCTATTTTCTGTTTTAGAAACTTCCCTTTGAGCTGATGCAGATCAAGGTTTATGCCAGGAGGAGGAGCTGCAAGCAATCAAATGGGCCTGGGCTACTGAGTTAAGCAACCAACCTAGCTGAGATCTATAGATCTATGCTACCGCCAGCAGTAGTAGTAGTTAGTAGGATTCTTTTTTATTGAAGAATAGTATTTAGTCTCCTAAAATTTAGCAATCAGCTATTTAGTAGTTTCATCATTTAGAAATTTCTTTAGTTTCCTAAAGTGTTTAGGAAACCTTCTTATTTTCTGTTTTAGAAACTTTCCTAGTCTATAAAGGAAGTTTCTGTTTAGGTTGCAATTTCTATTCTCGTAATCTTTCCTATTTTCTTGTAATCTCTCACAAGTTATAAGTAAGAGATAACTGAAGGCTGGCGGCAGAGATTTTCCAGAAAAAGAAAAAAGATTGATTTTTCTGGTTGAGACTCCCAAGGTTGTAAGACTCAACCGAATTGTTTTCTTCTTTCCCGTGTGATTCTAATCTTTATTTTTGTTCACCATTCTTCAATTCTGGCTGGTGACACTGAATCCTACCATTGAATTTCAAATATTTGCTGTTCAGTCAAGTATATCACCAATTCTTTTAGGAACATCTTCCTGGCTAGGGCGGTAACTACTGCAGTAGGTTTGCAGGGACTGCAGCAACTTCAAAGCTCATCTGATCGACTCCAAATTTCTGCTGGTGTTCAGAATTGATATTAAGAGAATCTCCTAGTAATTTCAATTGATTTCAGCAGCTGGATTCTTAGATAAGTTGATTTTCCTATTGTTTTTAAATGAGATTTGGGTTTGGACTGTGTAGAGATCCTGAAGCAAAGAGGGCTTGTTAATGTAACTTGTTTTGAACCCTCTTTGCCATCAACATCACTAGCGGCATCTTTGTTCCAGGTATTTTAAATGGTTGAGCACATATCAATTTGTTCTACTCAAGTTTTAAGACAGATCGTTTTTGGGTTGTGTTCATCACCATGCCTGATTCTTCAGAAGTTGTTTCTCATAATACGGAGATCCCAAAAGTGAATTCACTACTATTGCACTCAACCCAATTAAGTTAGATGGGACCAACTATTTAATGTGGTCTAAAACTGCACACATGGCGATCTGTGCAAGAGGTCTGCTGGGATATATCACTGGCCACAAAAAGGCATTAGCCTTCACAAACGACTTCATGATAAATGGGCGTCCGAAAACTATATTGTGATGGCCTATCTAAATCGCTCTATGGAACCTAAAATTGACTGGGGGTATGTATTGTTGCCTGATGCTATCGAAATTTGGAATGTGGCCAAGGAAACCTATTCTCAGGTTAGCAACTACTCCTTGATTTATGATATCCATGTGAAGATTAATGCAACCAAGCAAACGGACATTACTGTATCCCAATACTATTCTAAACTCCGAAGTTTGTAGCAAGAATTGGACTATTACGACACCTTTACTACTGCGTGTTCTACTGATGCTGCTGCAATGAAGCTTTGCAAAGGACAAACTAAGGGTGTATAATTTTTTTGCTGGCTTCAATGTTGAATTTGATCAAATTAGAGCTCAAATCCTTAGTAGAGAGCCCCTTCCATCTTTAGAACAGGCTTATGACTTGGTTAAATCAAAGGACATGCATTGTACATCTATGATGCCTACATTACCAGCAGAACGGTCAACCCTCCAAACCACTCAGTAAAGTGGTTCTGCATTCTCCAAACTTTCCTCCTCTCTAGACCCAGTTCGGTGTGAACGTTGTAGGAAGGAAAGGCATACTAAGGATACTTGCTGGAAATTACATTGATAACCAGCTGATTTTGAGGCCAAGCGGCGTGAGAAAGAGATATAGAGATCTAAGAATTTTCGGGCACCACAGGCCCATCAGACAAAAGCTTGCCCTTTAAGTGGGACTCTACTTATGCTCTCAGCAGAAGAACTTTAGGTGCTCAAAATTTTACTAAGGCCATCTTCTGCAGCCAAATCTGTTCTTCCATCATCATCTGCCACACCAAGTTCATATTTTTTTTCAATTAGGTATTTCTTATGCTGGTCACTGTGCTTCCTCTGTCCCTAACCCATGGGTTATGGACACTGGAGTTACTAATGACATGACTGGTTCAGGCAGTTCTTTCTATCTATACTCTCCCTCTTCTGGGAAAGATACATTCCGAGCAGCAAATGGGTCTCTCCTATATCTAGAAAGGGATCCATCCACCGCTCCTCTACCCTTACTTTACAGTCTGTTCTTCACGTTCGTAGTTTTTCTACAAATTTGTAATCTATTAGTAACCTTACTAAGTCTCTTAACTGTAAAGTAATTTTTTTTCCTTCCTCATGTGTAATTCAGGATCTGTTGAGTGGAAAAACGATTGAACATGGTAGATTGCATGGTGGTCTCTACTTGTTTGATGATGGTCCTTCAGAACCCACATCATTTATATACCACCTTTACCTCAAACTACCCCACATCACATTTATTCAGCCGTAAACACTCTCCAACAGTGGCACAGATGCCTTGGTCACCCCTCTCCAGTTGTTTTATCTCAGTTGTTCCCTGTTCTATTCAAACATTGTAATAAAAACAAGTTATTATGCGAAGCCTGTATTTTGACTAAGAAGGCTCGTACAACCTATTTACCTTCATCTAATAAAAGTAGTGGTATTTTTTATTTAGTACATTCTAATGTTTGGAGACCCACTAGGACTACATCTATCTATGGGCATCATTGGTTTGTAACATTTATTGATTGTCATACTGGGCTACCTAGGTATATCTGATGCATCATAAAAGTGAAGTTTTCCAGTGCTTCCGTCAATTCCATAACACAATAAAGACTCAGTTCCAGGCTCAGCTGAAGGTACTTCATAGTGACAACGGGAAGGAATACCTTGAAGTGACATTTCAGCATTATTTATCTGATAATGAGATCCTACATCAAACGAGTTATGTTGACACACTAGCTCAAAATGGGGTCACACAGAGAAAAAGTCGTCACCTTCTTGAGACTGTAAGAGCTCTAACTCTAATGTTTAAGGGACATGTTCCAGCCTGCTTTTGGAATGATGCTGTCCTCACTACGGCCTCTTTTATCAGTCAGCTCCCATCGAGAATTCTCAACAACAAAGCCCCTTTGGATCTGTTGCTCGGCAATACTTCCTTTGTGCTACTGCCAAAGGTCTTTAGTTGTGCTTGTTATGCCCACAACCATCAATCTCCTTGCAAGCTTGATCGTATGGGGGCTCCGTTTCATCTTCATTGGCTACCCTACCACACAAAAAGGATATAGGTGCTACCATCCTCCCTCTCAGAGAACTTTTGTTACCAAGGATGTCCTCTTTCGTGAGCACTTAATATACTATCTGTCACATCTTCAGGAGGAGAAGGATGCATCCCAGAGTGCCGAACTGGAAGATGTGCCTCTATTTTTACCAGTAGAGACAGAAAGAGTCCAAAAAAGAGTCATGACGGATCTGGATCCGTATGTTCCAGACACAAATGCAACGTCAGACCACGATACAATACCAATACCACCTTCTACACCTACTCCCATTCCCACAACTAGTCTTAATGCCAAACCTCTACAAGTCTACAACCATGCCAAAAGCAAGTAAGGAAGGACCACTACCATCAATGCAACTTCTCATGTCCCTTCGCTAGCCCTGAATCCAGAGACTGAGCTTCCTCCTAGTAAGGAAATTCCTCTCTTTGATTTTAATCTACTTATTGTCATTTGGAAAGGTACTAGGTCCTGCATACTTCACTCAATTTTTAATTTTGTTTCATATAACTCTTTATCTCCTTCCTTCCATGCATTCTTGTCCTCGCTTTTCTCTATGTCTATTCCTTAGAAATGGCAAGATGCAATTATAAATGAGTGGTGGAAAGCTGCAATGATGGAAGAAATGAGAGCCTTGAAGAAAAATGACATATGGGACCTTGTTCCACTCCCACAAGGTAAGAGGCCAGTAGGGTGCAAGTAGGTTTTCACAGTCAAGTAGAAAATAGATGGCACTGTGGATCAGTATAAGGCAAGGCTAGTTGTTCGTAGATTTACCCAGACATATGGGATTGATTACCAAGAAACCTTTACTCCAGTAGCCAAGATGACAACAGTCCAGGTTCCTTTGGCATGTACAGTACACCGTAACTGGGATTTACAATAGCTTGATGTGAAGAATTCCTTCTTTCATGGGGAACTTACCGAAGAAGTTTATATAGATTGTCCACCTGATTTTACATTGTCGAGCACCAAAGGGAAGGTATGCAAGCTAAAACGCTCTTTTTATGGACTTAAACAGTCCCCTAGAACATGATTTGGTATTCTCAAAGCTATGATAGCATTTGGATATGTTCAAAGTAATGCTGACCATACGTTTATCAAGCATACGTCTAGAACTTTCACTACCCTTCTTGTATACGTAGATGGTATCATTGTCACTGGGAGTAATGATGATGACATTAGAAAATTGAAAACGTTTCTGGAAAAGGAGTTTAAAATCAAGGATCTTGGAAAACTTAGGTACTTTCTTGGTATTAAAGTTGCTCGCTCTACAAAGGACATCTTTCTCTCTCAAAGAAAGTATGTCCTCAATCTTCTCTCAAAAACAGGAATACTAGGGTGCTAACATTGTAATTCTTCACTGGATTCCAATACTAAGCTCAGGGAGAATGAAGGGCCACCGGCGGATAAAGGCAGGTACCAGAAGTTAGTTGGAAGGCTTACCTACCTATCACATACTAGGCCAAATATTACATTTGCAATGAGTTTGGTGAGTCAGTTTATGCATGATCACTACTCAACACATATGGAGGCCGTCTATAGGATTCTACATTACCTAAAGGCAGCTCCAAGGAAAGGGATTCCACTCTCACCGCATGATCATCTCAAAGTGGAAACTTATACCGATGCCGACTAGGCAAGCAGCCCAAACGGAAAATCTATTTATGGTTATTGCACCTTTGTGGGCAGAAATCTGGTCCCTTAGCGCAGCAAGAACCAGAATGTAGTAGCCCGTTCCAATGCAGAAGCATAATTCAGAGCGATGGCCCAGGAAATACGCGAACTCTTATGGTTGAAAGGCTTACTCGGAGACTCGAAAGTCCAATGTCCTCAATCCATGACTCTGTTTTGTGACAATAAAGCAGCCATCAACATTGCTTATGATCCTGTCCAGCATGATCGAGCTAAGTATGTTGAGGTAGACCATCACTTCATCAAAGAGAAGTTAGAAAGTAGACTTCAAATTCAATTTGTTAGATCAGAGAATCAGCTGGCAAACATTTTCACTAAAAGTTTACCTCAGAAACCATTTCACATAATATTGTCCAAGTTGTGTATGCATGATATATATGCACCAACTTGAGTGGGAGTGTCGTAATCCAAGGGTCCAAGAGTACCATTGTAATTTTCTTTTCTTTACTATCATTAGGGTTTTATCTTTATGATTCCTTGTTAGTTGACTCATTCTAAGTGACGACTAATGAGGGACATAATTGTAATCCTGAGTATCAATATTTCATTATAGAGAAGAAGGCTGGGTGAGGAGATCATTATCTCACTCATTCTCTGATCCAACATTTATAAACTAGCCATATGTTACATTCGGAGAGAAGGATGTATTTTGTGGAAGATTTACACCTTTATCCATATGTTTTGGTAAGAGAAAATGCAGAACTTTTTGTGGGAAGAAAAAGAACTTAATAGAAATGATAAGAAATAGTCTTCCATGCTAAGAGAAGTGGCCCAGGTTAAAGGCTTTGGAATGAGTTGACCTAGCTTGTTTGATGATGGTTTTCCTTTTCTGATATGAGATTAATTTTCTAGCTCATACCCTGGAAAGCTGATATCATAATTTTTAAAACTGGACTGAACTGGTGGTTGAACAAGCTAGAACCAGAACCACCCTTTACTTCATTCTGATCTGGTCATGGAAGATGGAACCACCCTTCCGGGCAACCAGAATCTGACTATTCAGTTCCTAGAAAAGGTTTGGTTTGGTAGTTCCTGCAGTGAAAAATGAGAAATTTAAATGCTACTAGGGAGGATTTGAACTTTTAACACTTGCTTTAACTAAACAGCACCAACAACTGCAACGCTTTATTGTTGTTACTTATGGGAGGGGATTTGTGTATGATCGCTGTACTCTGTTTGTTTTATCAGGGGGTGTGGATTTTAATGAATCTGATGCATGCACAGTCGTGCATGGAAACTTTTGTCTTTTACTGTTTCATGTGACAACCGCTTATCCTAAAAGGTGAACTGCTAAATAAGGACCACAATAATGTATGTCAACTCAACATTCCCCCCCCCCCTCCAGTATATGCAGGCATGTACACACACGACCTTGCACGTGACATGCACTCACGTGACACCAAAGGAAGAAAGTGCTGGGACACCCCTTTGCACTTCCCAAGGAGCGAACACTTTGACCTCCCTGCTTAGATATCATGTTACAACCACTTATCATAAAAGCTTGAACTATTATGTAAGGGCCACAACAATGTATATCAGCTCAACATTTCATACTTATTTTTATTATTTCCACTTTAATTATTTTTTTAAAAAAATTTAACAACTGTATTCTGAATCAAAACCACCCGAAACTGGGACCAGATTCTTTTTCAGTTTGGTGCCTGGTTCAATTTTAAAAGCTATGGCTGATACTTCTATTTCTCCTTTCTTCCTGATAGATTTCAGATTTCAATGGCCTGGTAAGAGTATTTTGACAGACAAGATAACCTACACTCCCTAAGACAACTCTGTGTTATTAATCAATCCCAATACAATACCGAATGTGTAACAGTGAACCAAACTTCAGAAGATCTCCCATGATCCCATCTATTTTTTCTGAAGTTAAAAATTGGTGGCTGATGATTTTGATTGGGATGGAGGATTATGAGTTCTATTAAGAAAAAAGATTTAATTGAAGGGGGGAAACGAGCTTGGGATAAAGTAGAATTTGGAATTGAGGAGAAAAGAATTAAGGATAACAAGAAATGATTTCCTCCACAAGTTTGAAGAGAGGAAACTGTTGGTAGAAAGTGAGAGGAGCTAAAGAGATTAGATAGAGATAAAAATCAAGACACTCATGGATAAAAAGGTGAAGTACCTGTCTTCCACAGATTGGGTAACACAGGAGGAAAAACTGATCAAATTGATGCTTGAGGAAGCAAGAACTGAGGATTCATGGTACCAAAAAAAGGGGAGACAGAAGCACATTCATATTGAATCTGGCTAAAGAAGAAATAGAATCAGGACGTGTATACTTCATCTAATTGTATTGCCAAAAGCTAAAGGTTGACATGGACATGCTAGAAACATTATTTTAAATTTTAAGAAAAATCAGAGGAGGATTATACCAATCCTACCTGCAGCAGGAGATATCTAAACACCCATATCAGGAGAGGTCTAGTAAATCATCTCCATATTCTACAATCTGTGGTTCAGAGTCTTAGGAGGTATAATTAAACAAATGGTTGCCAAAGTAGGCATGAAGGAAATGTTAATCAAATCCAGGAACTGATACTGCCTACAATGAAAAAATAACTTCTTAAAAGTCATATACTCATGCATATAACAAGTGAGGTTAGATTCAATGCACATACATTCAATCAGAAAAAAAAAATGTGAAGCACGTCACCAGAAGTGCATGAACATCATATCTAATCATAAATTCATATACCAGAAATGCTAAAGTGACGAAAAAAATAACAGGACTTAGTTAACCCAAGTCATATGGGAGTAAACGACCTTGTCATTTATACATGAACCCAAATGTTCAAGCTTGACTTTCTCCTCTGCATTAACAGGTTCAGAATCCAACATCTTGAAAGAATTTAGTGTTCCTCCACAAATGCCACATTTTAAAAGATTTGGCCAAACATTCTGCTTAATTGAGGTTGACCCATAGTGGTAAAGCATCCTATACATCTTCTCTGCATCACTCTGCAAACAGAAAAATATAAAAGGGAAAGAATAATATAGCATAGATAACACGAGGGAAAAGGAAAAGTAAAAAAAGAAAAGAAATTCTCATAGTAATATCATGGCAAACATTAATCACTTCACCATGAAAAATAGGAAAGATTAGATGAGTGAAAAAGAGGTAGTATAGCAAACACAAAATCTAAACTACCTCAAAGAATGTAGTAACGATTTAATATTAAACATTCAACTATATGTCTCCACCAAAACATGTGGATACATTTAATCCAACAAAAGATGAGTGAGATGATTAGTTGTTAGGGAGTTTTTTCTTTGATTATTAGTGGTTGGGCCTTTTTATGTATGGGACCAAGTCATGTCTTTAATTTCTGATTGAACTTTTTTATTAATTGGACTCGTTAATGCGATTATTAGGTATAGCATATGGTTAAAGCTCTCTTCAATAGTTAAGTCATATAAATCAGATAGGTGTCTATTATAATTGTAAGTTTATGTCTAGGTTCACTGTGTCTTGGTAGGTTACCATAGTCTTTGGTAGGTGGTATAAGTCTTTGGTAGGTATGGTATAAGTCAATATTGGTAGGCTATTTCACCATAGTCATCATATCATATTTATGATGAGTGGTTAGTCATCAAACCACATTTATGATGAGTGATTGGTAGGTATCTCAATATTTATGTAAAAGTAAATCTCTTTTACTATAAATAGAGAAGGCCTTCGTCATATTTGAAAAGCCAAGCATGCCCTCCTTATTATTTCAACATGGTATCAGAGCTAGGATCAATATTGGGATCTTAACTCTTAATGCTATTAACCACGAAATGATAAGTACTGCCCACCACCACCGCCTCTCTCTTTTTAACGCCACCAGTCACCGCCAGACACCATCGTTCTTGTCTCTCTCTTACTCGGTTCAGCGTCGCCTCCCACCGCTGCTTTGGTCTCTTTCCTCTTTACCCATGGTGATGAGTTTTCTTTTTTTTTCTTTTTTTTTTTTTTTTTTTTTTTGTTTTCTACTACCAAGGGCCTCTTACACCATGCAGATCTAGATTGCAAACTGAATCGTTATTTCTTGATGTTTCTTTGGAATTTGGTATGTCGAGGTGAAACTTTTGGATATCTGTCGACATGTGCCTTTTTTGTGACTAACGTTGACCACGAAACACATCTGAGATTTCATCAGCCTAACTGGATAGGAAGGAGTCCCTTCTCGTGAATTTCCTTCGTTCCCAACTTTCTCCATCAAGAGATGGGAGCAATTATCTGATGTGGTCTCGTTCATGTTTTATTGCTATTGGTTATCGTGGTCTTTCTGGATACATTATTGGGGACACTGTTAAGCCTACTACTACTGGTACTTCTCAAGATAAATGGGTTACCTCTAATTATCTGGTCATGTCATATCTTATCAACTCCATGGATCAATCTATTTCCAGGGGTTATCTTCTTCTCGACATTACCACTCAGATCTGGAAGACTACCACAAACACTTATTAACAAGTTGGTAATGCTGCCTAGTGCTATGAACTCCGGGAGAAGATTTACAAGACCAAACAAAAGGAGTTATCTATTTCCCAATATTATTCCACTTTGCAAGGTATGTGTCAAGAGTTAGATTTTTATGGTTCTTTTACTGCTACCTGTGATACAGATGCCACTGCCTTTAAACAGTAGGAGGACAACCTCCAGGTATTCGATTTTCTTGCTGGTCTCAGTGTCAGATTCGGGCTCATGTCCTTAATTGTGATCCATTGCCCTAACCTCGAGCAGGCCTATGCTATGGTGTCTTCTGAGGATAGTCACCGCATTGCTATGGTCCTTCTTATAACCCAGGAATGCTTAGCTCTCTATTCTCGCTCAGGTTCCTCATCTCCTAGAGGTCTAACTTGCGGTGTTAACGATCATTCTACCTATGATAAGATTCCTCTGGAGTGTGAAATCTGTGGGAAAGAACGACAAACTCAAGACAAGTGTTGGAAATTACATGATCGTCCTTCCAATACTCGTGATAGTGGACAGGATCGTCCCACCTTTGCCACAAAGCACCATAGTGCCGCTGACGATATTCCTCAGGATTCTTCCCAAGAGGAGTTACTGACTCTGCATCGTCTGATGACCAGGCTAAACTCATCACCTTCCAAAACACCATCTGCATCCTCCACCACCATCCTACTAGTGCCTTCCGCTCCATCTCCTTCTACTCCTTTAGGTATTTCTTTTGGTAACCAATGTGCCTTAATAGTCTCTGTTCCTTAGATAGTCGACTCGAGTGCCACAAACCATATGACTAGATCCTCCAATCAATATTTTTGGTATAGCGGTGATAGTAAAGTAAGTATGGCTGATGGTTCGCTTTCCACTATTTAAGGCAAGGGCTCTATCCAATGTACTCCTTCTTTATCCTTTTCATTTATCTTACATGTTGATGAACACATTTTATGTGTGAATTTAGGGTATAAAGTATGCATCTCTTATTCTATTTTTGATGTTTCTCAGGTATTTAATGTTGATTTTATGTTTGTAGGGTGTAGGTGAAAGAATGGAGAAATTTGAGCTTGAAAAGACCATTTTATGAATTTTTGGTGATCTTGTCCAATTAACTCACCCAGTCAACTCAGTAGCCGGGCATAGGGATGAATTTTATAAGGAGAGCCACGAATTTTGTGTATAAGATCAGCCTTGGACCAAGTCAAAGAGTAGTCCAATCTCATGTGAAAGATTTCATTCACTTGAGAAAATATTCCTTACTTCCTTACTTATTTGGAATCAAATTTACAAGATTGGCATGACATGAAAGAATGGAAAGCTCCAATAGATTATGAAAGTTTTCAAGAAGAGATAATGATGCTAAAGATATGATGAGTTGGGACAAGATTTTTTCTACTCAAGAATCGTCCACATACAATGAACCTACAAGATTAGAATTTGGTTACCAAAATTATCTCCACAAAATCTCTTGTAATCCAATTGTAAAGATTAATCGTGATCTTCACTCACTTGTATATATATGTGATGCTCAGCAATAGAAAAATCATCCAAGAATTCTATTGTAAGTTTTTTTTTTTAGTTTTGAAAATTTATAAGAGAGCTTGAGATTCTTAGTTTCTTCTTTTCAAGTTGTGTTCTTCTTGCTTAAGTTTATTTTTATTTATTTATTTTTTAAGTTTTAATTTCAGATTTAGAACTCTGTAGTAGGGTAAAAATAGGTTGTACACCATTACTAATTTAATTTAAGGGAGAAGTGTCCCTTTGTAATCGTTTGCACATCGCCTTGGAGTGACAACAAGACGATGAGCAACGACAGAGGAATCTTTTAATAAGTTAAGTTTTTCTTACATTCTTTTATTTTTAATTTTGTTCCCTTCATGCAATAGATCTGTGTTACTCAGTTACTCTATGGTTAATATAGTGGTTTCGTAAATCTTCGTGCTGTTAGGAATTAATAATTATCGTTTTTGTGTTTTGATTAATTTTTACTAGAAGTAATTAGGATGGTTAATTTTTTTAAATCCATTTGGTACGCTTTGCCTTATTTGAGTTAGGATAATAACGATTCCTCCCTGAGATCGATCCGTTACTGTACGATACCGTGCACTTGCAGTTACATACACATTTAATTTACATCACATGTTCCAAAGTTTTCTACTAATCTTCTCTCTTTTAGTAGTCTTACTCGTGATTTAAACTAAAGTAATATTTTTTTCTTGATCGCTGTATCTTTTAGGACTTGAATTCGGGTCGTACGATTGGCAATGTGGTAAAGTGGTTGGTGGTCTTTACTTGCTTGATAGTTCTCTATCACCTTTGGCAGCTCAGGCTTCTCACCCCGACTCCTCTACTATTGCTTTATCCGAGTTACATCTGTGGCATTGTCGTTTAGGTCATCCTCCTCTCAAAATTTTATCTACTTTGTTTCCAGTTTTAAAAAATGTAATCTCTGTGATTTTCTTTTGTGATGCTTGCATCTTTGCAAAGCAAACTAGAGCTGTTTATCTTATTTCAAATAATAAAAGTTTAGTTCTTTTTGGTTTCATCCATTCTGATGTCTGGGGCCTTGCACATTGTGTATCTACTTCTGGCTATCGATGGTTTGTCTACTTTACTGGCTACTTTAATCATACCACTTGGATTTACTTGATGCGATAGAAGAATAATGTGGCTAACTGTTTTCAATTATCGGAACCAATTTGATGCTACGGTGAAGATTCTTTGAACTGATAATGGCAATGAGTACATTGACGGGTCCTTCCCGTTTTATTTGTCTGATCATGGGATCATTTATTAAACTAGCTACATAGATACTCCTGTTCAAAATGGTGTCGCTGAACGAAAGAATTATCATATCAGGGAAGTGGCACGGCCTCTCTTGTTTACTATGATTGTCCCCCTCAATATTGGGGCGATGCAATTCTCATGGAGGCCTACCTTATCAATCAACTGCATTCTCGTGTCTTGGCCTCTCGTTGCCCTCTTGATGTGCTCATGGGCTCATCTTCTTTTGTGGTTCCGCCTCAGGTTTTTGGTTATGTGGTGTTTGCTCGCAACCATCATGTCATTGGCAAGATTGATCACCAGGGACTCCGTTGTATCTTCCTTGGTTACTCCGTCACTCAGAAGGGTTACAAGTGCTATCATCCTTCGACTCAGAGTCTTCTGGTCCCCATGGGTGTAGTCTTTCATGAGTCTGAAGCTTATTATCCAGCCCCTCTTCAAGGGGAGTCTTCTACTCAAGATAGTCGGGAAGATGTGCCTATCATTGTTTCGCTGGAGTCTCTTATAGTGGCGAAACTAATGCTGAGGGTGTAACGAGTCAAGAACAGGTTTCATCTCCTTCTCAACCTCAGGGGCACCTTCTCAACTAACTCAAGCACCTCTCAAAGTATTTGTTCGACGTAAGCAAGTGCCAGAGACCACCACCACTACACCACCACCACTACACCTAGCCAGTCGTCCTCCGAATTTAAGTCTTCCAAATCCTTCCTTTGGTAAGTCTCTTCCTCCTAGTAATTCTAGTCTTGACTTACCTATTGCTATTCGTAAAACCATTAGAACATCTACTTAGCATCCCATCTCTAATGTTGTTACATATGATTCCTGCCTCCCTCCTTTCATACTTTTGTTTCTTTGTTATTGTCTATTTCTACTCCTAACTCCCGGCAAGATGCATGGCAAGTCCAAGGTGGAAAGAGGCAATGAATGAAGAGATAAGTGTAGTTGGGAAGATTGACACGTGGGATTTGGTGTCTTTCCCTCCAAATTAGAAATCTATAGAATTCAAATGGGTCTTTGTTGTAAAAAAAATGGTCAATGGATCTATGGACAGATATAAATCAAGGCTAGTTGCTAGAGGATTCACTCAGACATATGGGATTGACTATCAGAAAATATTTGCTCCAGTAGCAAAAATGAACACTGTTAGAGTAATCATCTCATGTACCATTAACCAAGGATGGGATCTTCAACAACTTGATGTAAAAAATGCTTTCCTCCATGGGGAACTTGAAGAAGGGGTTTATATAGACATCCCTCCTGGATTTACTTCTCAAAAAACTCATGGTAAAGTTTGCAAGCTGAAGCGAGCTTTGTATTGCCTGAAACAATCTCCAAGAGCATGGTTTAGTCATTTCCATCGAACTATGATATTGATTGGTTATAAACAAAGTAATGCTGACCATACTTTGTTTATCAAAAAGACTGGTGAGCATATTATAGTTTTGATCGTCTATGTAGATGATATTGGCATCACTGGTAGTAATGCTGACAAAATATCCAACCTAAAGACTTACTTGGGGACAGAATTTGAAATCAAAGACCTTGGTAAGCTGAGATATTTTCTTGGGATCGAAGTTACTCATTCAGCTCAAGGTATCTTCTTCTCACAACAGAAATACACTCTAGATCTCTTATCAGAGACAGGAAAGCTGGGTTGTAAACCAGCATATACTTCTCTAGAGTCTCAATCTCATCTTAAGCACAAGGTTGGGGACTCTATTGATAAAGGTAGCTATCAACATTTGGTTGGACCACTAATATACTTGTCACACACCAGGCCTAACATCGTTTATGTTGTAAGTGTAATCAGTCAATATATGTATGATCCTTATTCCTCTCACCTAGAGGTCGTATGTAGGATTTTACGATAATTGAAACCCGCTCCCGAAAAAGGTGTTCTTCTCTCTCCTCATATTCGTATTACGGCCTTTACTGATGCCAATTGGGGGGTGTCACGATGATAGGAGATCTACCTTAGGCTATTGCACATTTGTTGGAGGTAACGTTGTTACTTGGAGGTGCAAGAAACAATCTGTTGTTTCTCGGGCCAATACTGAAGCTGAGTTTCGAGCCATGGTCCATGGCATTTGCAAACTCCTTTGGCTTCGTGGTCTTCTTCAGGGCTTGTGTATTCCTATGCGTTTGTACTGTGATAATAAATCAATAATCAGCATTGCACATAACCCTGTTCAACATGATCGCACTAAGCACGTAGAAATTGATCGTTTCATCAAGGAGAAACTAGAACAAGGAGTTATATGTATTCCCTTTGTTCCGTCTGATGCTCATTAGCAGATGTCTTTACTAAAGGGCTTACTAATAAGAGCTTTGTTCCTATTATTGACAAATTGGGCATGTTTGATATTTATGCGCCAACTTGAGGGGGAGTATTGTAATGTAAGTTTATGTCTTGGTTCATTGTATCTTGGTAGGTTACCATAGTCTTTGGTAGGTGGTATAAGTCCTTGGTAGGTATGGTATAAGTCAATATTGGTA
This sequence comes from Protea cynaroides, assembly GCA_028583415.1. Taxonomy (NCBI): domain Eukaryota; kingdom Viridiplantae; phylum Streptophyta; class Magnoliopsida; order Proteales; family Proteaceae; genus Protea; species Protea cynaroides. The sequence goes on along the minus strand of JAMYWD010003550.1, from coordinate 7,217 downwards.
GGCTATGTCACCATAGTTATCATATTATATTTATGATGAGTGGTTAATCATCGTACCATATTTATGATGAGTGTTTGGTAGGTATCCCAATATTTATGCAAAAGAAAATCTCTTTTCCTATAAATAGAGAAGGCCTCTGTCATATTTGAAAAGCCTAGCATTCCCTCTTTATTATTTCAACAATATCTTTAAGGAGTCCTAAATTTGTTTACTTAGTTGAATTACATAGGTTTCAAATGGTTCCATGAGTAGGGAGCCCTTTCTCTTTAATCTTTATTTTTCTTTGTGTAGAGACTATATGTATGGTTGGACATTGGAATAGAAAATGAGTTTTTGAGAGTTTAGTTTGAAATTATGTTTTGAAAGCTTTGGGTACGGCTGTTGAATTGCTGCTATTTTGCAGTTATTTTGCTTGTGCTGCTAATGTTGTGTCAATATTTCAGAATTCGGCCTTGAGTTTATGCTTTGGATAATTTCTCCACGAAAATGGTAAGCTTTATTTACTCTCATTTTTTTCTAGTTTTGTTGGTAATATATCATTCAGTTGGGGGAATGATTTTTTTATCAATTTGGATTTCAAATTGAAATATGATAGTTTCAGACTTGGGGCACTTTAAGTTTATTCCCCGGCCATCAATTCATATCAAATCAGACTGAGTGGTCTTTTGGATTGGATCTGCCATCAATCATAATTTTGGAATAACTGGACTAGGGTTGATTGAGTTTTCATTGGGTTTTGAATCTGAATTCTTTTTGCAAGTTCTGGATTCTACTGTAAAATTTAGAGAATTTCTTCTGAAGTTTCACTAGTTTGGTTTTATATTGAATTTTTATGGGAATTCATAAACAGTACTTGTTTAGTGAAAAGAACTATTCTCTGCAGATCAGTTTCATACTTAAGCATGTTTTGCTCTATAACGGTTGACTCGTCTGGCTTCATCAGTAAGTTCATTGGGTTTATCTGATTCTAACCAGGGACCCCAAAGGGCCAAAGGCAAAATTTTGCTATGAAGAGTGATACAAGTATTACAAGAGCAACCTAAGGGCAAAAAATTAAAAATAAACATTCCACTTTGGATCACTACTCTGTTATGCCCAATATTTCGGGGCCTGTTTTTAGGGTGCTGGATTTTCTATATATATAATGCTGAAGAGGATTGATGGTTTTTACCAACAAAATAGAAAAAAGAAGATGATTGATGGTGATAACTAGCCCAGCATTGCTAGCATCTACGAAGACATCAAACAGATGAAGAGCCATGAGAGTGGACACCCCTCAGTCCTACAAACACAATAAAAAGATCATTGACACAAATTGGATAAATTCCTTCCTCAGCCTCTTCATGGACCTAGTAAGCTTGAATTTTGATTCAATAAATTTGTTATTATTGAGTTCACCCCACCACTGAAGCAAATGTGCCAAAGCAGGAAAAAAGAGGTTGATACATAATCCTAAGTAATTTATTGCTCTAAAAAATAATATCAAATTCAAAACCAAAATTTTCAGAACGCAATGAATTCCTTCCTCACTTCCTCAATTCACCTCTTTGCACCCCCTAACCCTAAAACCTTCACTAAAACCATAACTAACTACTGTCATCCACAGTCTAGATTCAAAAGCCAGCAAAGCAATTTTAAGAGAAATATTGTACATAGGTAGATATACAATTGAAGGCACCTCAAGTAAGCACACTCTTAGAAAATATATATATATATAAACCTAGTTAGTCTATAAATAAGCTATAAATAGAAGCATATAAAACTTAGGTACTTAATAATGCGTGGATCCAAAGAAAACATTGGCACTCAATTTAGCAATGATGGCAACTCTGCTCAAAATCCATACATATTCTCAACAAAACTATTTAAATGCTTCTCAAGAGTCCAAGTCATCTAAATGTAAATTTCAAGTCAAGGAAAATGTGACACAAGATGCCAACTTGACATAGACACAACCAGGCATGACCCATTGCAATGCTTAGCAACACAAGCACATAGTATAAACAACTAATGTAGCCCTCAAACAAAACAAAACAAAAGTTTCGGTAACTGCATACCATCAGTTTCTGAACTGTTCCGGAGCGATAAACCATTTGGTGTGATAGGTAGCCTGATGCATGATATTTTCTGAAGAAATTCCTTACTTGATCACTATATGATTCTTCTGGAGACCATGGGATGGAACGGACAAGAACTGAAAATTGACTTGGGTTGGAAGAAGATCGAGTAATATATTCCAACCTCATTTTAGCAAGTCTCTCATACTCCTAAAACAGTATAAAAGCTATGAAAGTAGATCTCTAGCATTATTCAAACACTTCAAATACAAAACAGGAAAATTGCCACTTCAGACCTGACTAGATAAGCTTATCTGGTCGGCCCATATAATTCTGCCATGTCACAGGATGATGGGGCAGTTCCAATTATCATATAGAAAGGGCAACATCTAGATTGGTCACAGATCAATTTCCACTCAAATTCAATCAATACCAATCTATGTCCATGCACTCATCTATTTTCATCCATCCATGTATTGGCATGCACCCTCCCTTGCTCCTTCTCCAGACTAGGATTTTCAAAGCGTTATTTTACCACCAGCTCCAATTGGGCTGGAACTTTATAGGTGAGCAAAGGAACTAGGCTCTACCTGTTCACAAAATTTGGGCCCCATAGGACATGCCACTTTGCAGAATTTTTGGATTACCAGATAAGCTTCTCGTCAGGCCAACCAAATAAAATACAAAATAAAATTCAAGAACAAACGTAGGGTCATGCTTACAAAGTAAAGAAGAACGCAAGCTGAACAAGATATGATGTGCAATGCAAGACAATGGACCCAAATCCTGTAACAGTAATACCAATAAGGCAAATCAAAATAAACAAACGAGTAATAAGTACATCCAAGCAAAAGAAATAATATTCCAAGTGCAAAATACAATGTAACCAAAATATCAAAGATTATAAAAATAGAAGGTGTAGCATCTATCCACATACTGAGCAGGTGAATGAAAAGTATGCTATCAATCAGCCCCCAAAATACACATGTATAATGGACGACAACGCAAGTTATTTGAACAAGATGGAAAATGACCAGGTGGAGGAAAAAAATTATATCCAAGCAGAGAGATTCAACTTAGTGATGAAAACCAGTCAATAGAAGTGAAATTATGAGCGGTTTAAAATTAACTATCCTCATATCAGGCTGGTCACAACTTATAGCACAATAGATTTTGACTAGAGACAACTAGATCAGTCAGTGGTGGGATGCAAGTCTGCAACCCCTGGTTGCAGGGATCAATTAACTCCTATATATAGAGGTGAAGTTGAAAAGGGGGTTATCAAATGTCCTTCAATTTATCCTTTCCTGGAACGGTATTTTGACTACCACGAAAAAAAGTAAGTTTGAAGGACTGAAGCTTTGTGCATTGGTAAAAGTTTGAGCTGCCAGGGTGGCCACTTTGTGCAAAAAATGCTGAAGGTTAGAACTGAATTTGATCTAACCCTCCTAAGACCCTGTGAAGTGAGACTTGCACCAGCTCAAAGCCTTCAAATTTTTTTTATTTTTATGGTGTGTGTATGTGTGTGTAAAAATTTAGAAGTGTTTAGTTGGCATAAGACTCACACTGGTGTGTAATTTCAATATGTACACCTGTCAGGGCTATCTTTAACTATTTACTATGACCCAACAAAGCTTCAATAGGTGGTTCACAATGGATCATTACGGTAGAACCATGGGAAATCCAGGTGCAAACTCTTCATTTTTATGGATCTGGGCCTATGGCTAAGGTGGATCACTATGAATCATTTACTCAATACAGTATAACCACGGTGTAACTTAAACCGAGATATGGAGAAAAGAGGAGAGAGAGATCGATCTCAGCTTAAGCAGAGCTGAATCAAATTGTGTAATACTCCTCTCCTTGTAGCTCTTATTTATAGATGTAGAAGGAAACTAATAGGCAGATCTAGGACTCTACAAGATAAAGTCCTAGTTATAAATAATAGAAGAATAATGAGATACGAAGATGAGAAGACAAGAGGATGTGATGGCAAAGAGGGTTCAAGGATGACAATCCTAATTAATTCCCTTTGTTGCAGGATCTTTCTTTAACCCAACCCAGAAATCAGAATAGAGACTTTAAAGAAAATTCGGCTTATCTGAGAATCTGACCGTTGGTTGTTCTTCAAACTTGAAGGAAATGATCTTTAGGATGTACTTGAAGACATATCCAAAGTTGGAGATGATCCGATCACAGATGAGAGAGATGTGATTTTTTGAAAACTACCTATCATCTGAAAACGGGACTGGTTTAGTTAGAGCTGGTCGATATGATTTTAATCTTTAATCCCACGAACTTTCGTTGATCAAATCAGCACTTAATGGTATCGCAATTCAGTATGCAATAATAAGAACTTGAAGGAATTAACAGAAGGACAAGAAAACCATAAAACAAAATATTTCGGTTGAGTCTCACAACCTATGAGACTCAACCAGAAAATCAGGAGCTAAACTCTCTTCTTTTTTCTGGTCTAAATCTGCCCCAGCCTTCTTTTACTTCTTACTCATATAATTTGTAAGATTACAAAATAATAGGAAATCCTAACTAAAACAGAAACTTCCTTTTTAGAGAATAGGAAAGTTTCCAAAATAGAAAATAGGAAAGTTTCTAAACATTTTTAGGAAACTAAATTTAAGAAAGTTCTTAGTTTCCAAACAATTAAAATTCTAAATAACTAACAGTATATTTTAGGAAAGAAATAAAAAAAAAGTGAAAAATCTGCTGCTAGTACTGTTCACGTGAACAGTACCGTGAACACTATTCACGTGAACAGTGGGGGTGATTGGTCAGCCAATTGGGCCTGGCCCAATTTTGGGAGATTCTTTCTTCTTTCGGCCCCTTCTGGAGTAGACTTGGACTGCATCAGGATGAGATGAGCAGGCCATATAGGTACTAATCCCTTTCTGGATTAGTGCCTATACATGTTGGCTATAATCGGTAATGGGGTTGGCTAACCAGGCTCATCACTTTATGCTTAAACTCTTGGACTTAAGTTAAGAGAATGGGCTTAAGTTAGAATGGGCTTAAGTAGATGGGCCCATTCCTTTACAATAATGTTTGTTAAAACCCCCCCCCCCTTCGTAAGCTGGAGTATATAGGTTTCACCCAGACCAAGATTGGAACAGTTGAGTGGAAATGCCGGTCCAAAGAGAGACTTCGTAAGCATATCAACCAACTGATTTGAAGAAGATACAAAAGGGGGTAACCAGTAACTTCTTTACAACGGCATCACGAACAAAATGACAATCAATTTCTATATGCTTGATACGCTCATGAAATACGGGATCACTAGCAATGTAGATAACAACTTGATTGTTACACATCATAATCATAGGTTGAGTTATGGGAAAACGCAACTCTTGAAGGAGATTTTTCGACCACTAAAATTCAGCAGCAATATGAGCCATGGCACGGTACTTAGCTTCAGCACTCGAACAAGCGAAAATAATTTGTTTCTTACTTTTCCATGTGATGACATTGCCACCAACAAAGGTAGCTGACGATGTCAATGTGCTTATGGCAAAGACAAATGAGTCCTTTGCCAAGAGACTTTTGCTTAGGAGCTTGCATGAACTAACTATGCCAATGGCAAAGGACAAATTAGGTCTAGTAATTGTAAGATAAATGATTTTACCAACAAGTCACCGATATTGGTGAACATCAGTAAATTCTTCCTTGTCACAAGTCTTAAACTTCTGTTGAGGATCCACTGGAGTGTCAGTTGGTTTAGAACCAAGTAGGCCAGACTCGGTTAAAAGATTTAGTACATATTTCCTTTGAAAAAAACTGATGCCTTGCTACTTCGGATAACTTCAATGCCTAGGAAATAATGGAGGAGGCCCAAATCTTTCAACTGAAAATGTTTATTCAAATAAGATTTGACCTCAGTAATACTAGACTTGTCATCGCCTGTATAATGATATCATCAACTTAAACTATGATCATAATAACTTTAGAAATAGCGGCGCCGGACAAATACTGAGTAGTCAGAGTAGCAAAGAGAAAAGCCACATTGTGTAATAATTGAGATGAATCTATCAAACTAGACAGTAGAAATTGTTTCAACCCATAGATAGTTTTATGAAATTTATAAACTTTAGTAGACTTCCTCCCTAAGTAACATACCCCGGAGATTGGTCCATATACTCTTCTGGTAGGCCCCCATATAGGAAGGCAATCTTGATGTCCATCTGATAAAGGGGCCAAACGAAATTAACAGTCAATGAGATAAGAACGCGAACAGAGTTGAGATGAGCCACAGGGTAAATGTCTCAAAGTGATCGAGACCATACATCTGAGTGAACCCTTTGGCAACGAGGCGAGCTTTGAGGCGTTCCACAGACCCATCAGGATTATGCTTCACAGCGTAGATCCATTAACAGGGGACTACAGACTTGCCGGAGGAAGATCAACAAGTGTCCATGTGTGACGAGAGGTCAAGGCATCCATCTTAGTTCCCATAGCCACTTTCCACCCTAGATGGAATAAGGCTTGGGAAAGGGTGGAAGGAACAAAGGTAATAGATAAAGATACAACAAGGTTATGGGCAGAGCGGGGGAGATGGTTAGTACTAACAAACCGTTTAATAGAGTATGTAATTAGGGACTTCTGAGTACAAGGACACATACCTTTAGGAAGAGTGATAGAAAGATTAGCGTCAATCGCAAAACACAAGGAGCAGGCGGAGTGGGGGACGGAACAGGCTTCTTGCAACGTTGATAGACCCATAATCAAGGACTAAAGTATCACGTATCTGTAGCGTATTGGTAGCATATCGATCGGGCGATTTAAGAGATGTCACGTGTCATACCGTGGATACTGTGGATATGCTAGGATATGCTAGGATACGGGACAGATATGCACAAGAATGATTAAGACACATGCAAAACACAACTTTTAATCATAAAAACACTATAATAAGAAATCTTGAAGTATTTCCAATGATCAAAAACATATTTGATGACATTCAATGAGCTATAACTTTCGGTTAGCATGAATTGTAGATTTTCAGCGAGGAAGAAAACCAGAAAAGTGAAAAAAATCAATTGTAGCAAACTTTATATGTGTGCATCGACCGTATCAAAACAAATCGGTTCGTATCGAAGTTTAACGAACAGTATCGATTCGTGTCGAGGTGTATTGAGCCGTATCAATTAG